>PVKB01007568.1:0-32383 GCA_004027205.1 Ctenodactylus gundi | reverse complement strand
ATGAAGGGATTGGTTGGATTCAGAGAGGAGATATCAAGATTTGACTACTGTGAACCCATTAGAGGAATAGGAAGCTGGAGTAGAGTGGTGACTTCAGTGAAATGACTTAGGCGCGGAAGATTAATATGTCAAACACCATATGGTTTCTCGGACTTGGAAAACCCAGAACACAGACATTCTTTGAAACCATATGAAGTGATAGCTGGAGCCGGGGGAAGGGACAGGGAGGGGGTGGGAGGATAGAAGATGGGTAGGGATTGTGAAGTTGACGTGATACATAGATGTACGAAACACCCAAGTTCATTGTAAATACTATGTATTACATTGGTATATTAATAAAAATAGTGGGGGGGGGAGAGCAAACACTTCTGTTGCACTGAGGTGTGCCAGCACTTGACACAGATTAACTCATTTAACTCATTACGTCATAACATCTTATTAGCAGACAGATCCTATTATTTTCATGGTGAAGATGAGGAAATTAAGAAGCTGAGAGTTTGGAGAGTCCAACCTGTGGTCCTGTCTGAGGCTACCATGCTGGCTGAGTCAAGTTTTGAACTCAGTTCAGGCAACAAGTCTCTAACAAAACAATGTGACGAAGGGACAAGAAATCTCTCTCAGCTTAATAGCAAGGAGCACAAGATTGCTCCAGGCGTGGGGCTGAGATTGCAGCAAGTGGAAAACAACAAATCAAGTAAATCCTCTTTGTCCTGTGACACCTTGAGATCATCATCTTTGCCCTAGCAACTTCCAACTCATGTCTCTTAGTACTATGCTTGTGGGGCAAAGGGAAGAAAGAAACGTACTGGCCCATTTTTCAAGGGGTAGAAAGAGTTCCAGACAAGCCCAAGGCCATAGAAATATGATCATGGTCATGAGTTATCATGAAGTTATGAGTTATTGGGTTGCATGAGTCATCACTTGTGAAGGATGAGGATGATAGAGCTCCCAATTACTGACCTGCAGTCTAGCACACTAGGACAAAGGGCACCTGGCTGTCCACACTCACATATTAGACATTCTATCCAGATCCTGTCATAAATTCTTTGCTTGAAACGTTATAATTTTCTTTACTAATTAAGCTATGTGTGGGGCTGGGGGAATAACACAGCAGTTAGAGTGTATGCCTAGCAAGGCCCTGCATTCAATTCCCCACCACTACATAAACCAAATGTGTGGTGCTCATCTATAATCCCAGCTTCTGGGAGGCTAAGACAGGTGGACTTCCATGAGTTCAAGGCCAGCCTCGGTTATACAGTGAATATGGACTATGGAATGTGACCCTGTCTCAAATTTTTTTTATTTAAAAAAATCTGTGTGCTAATTTACCCATATTTTATCCACATGTACTCATTAGGATGTCACAGTGATGTGTCCATGAGATGGGTCTGTAAGATATTTCCACAAATGTTTCAGGGGCAAGTGTGCAGAAAATAGCAGCCCCTCTGTTCCTTGTTTGGAGCCAGAATCCACAGGACTTTGTGATGGGCTGAGAGTTGAGAGCCCTAGTAGGCATCTGGGTACTGGAATTTTCCAGAAAGGCATCCCTCCTCAGACCTGCGTTCCTTTTCTCTGTCCCCAGAATGATGTGTATGAATGGGCTCGAGATCACCGTGTCCACCACAAGTTCTCAGACACACACGCCGACCCTCACAATTCCCAGCGTGGTTTCTTCTTCTCCCACGTGGGCTGGCTGCTTGTGCGCAAACACCCAGCAGTGAAAGAGAAGGGCAGTTTGCTTGACATGTCTGACCTGAGAGCTGAGAAGCTGGTGATGCTCCAGAGGAGGTGAGTATGACAGCATGGAGATCTGGATGTTGCCCAGTTTTCAGGATCCTTTTTTTTTTTTAAATCAGGAATTATTAAATAGAAGATGATACTTTTCTTTTTTCTCCCATTTTTCGTAGTATATTTTTGTGTTACACAGTGGTTCCACTAAGCTTGAGCATTTGTGCACACATATAACGCATCATTGTCACCATCCCTTCCCCTCCCCCCCTCTTTCCCCTATCCATAATCCCCTCAGACTCCCAGGATCTCACCCATTTGACTCTATTATTCATTTGTATTCTGGATTTCTCATATTAGAGAAACCATCCTCTATTTAACCTTGTGAGTCTGACTCACTTCACTGAGGACGATGGTCTCGAGTCGTGTCCATTTACCTACAAATGACCTGAATCTGTCTGTCCTTATGGAAGGTTAGTACTCTATTGTGCACACATACCGCATTTTTTTTATCCATTGATCAATTGATGGATATTTTAGCATCTTTCACAATTTAGTTATTGTTAGTTGTGCTGCTGTAAATATGGGCACACTTGTGTTTCTGTTATATGTTGCTTTTAAGTCTTTTAGAAAGATTCCTTGAAGAGATATCACTGGGTCAAATGGAATATTTTCAGCTTTATGAGAAGTCTCCATACTATTTTAGAAGATGATCATTTTCTGAGTTTACATTTTACAGATTATCATTTCAGTCCCCATTTGAATGTCTCACAGGCTCACAAACCTCATTTATTACTCTCTTTCTTTCTGTACTATTGTACCAAAGACAGTGAAAGGTAGCAAATATTCACTGATGTAGGCTAATCAGACACACAGTAGTAAACGCAGCTGAGTCCTTCCCTTCGTTTTGTTCATGGGCTGTTAGAGGTGGAGAACGAGCCCAGTGTCCAAATGACTGCGCAGAAAAAAGGGGCATTGTTGAGAGGGGGCTTGCGGGAAGCACGAAATAGTATTAGGACTAAATCCATGGAAACACACTTTCTCAAGCAGGTGTGAGTAGACACCCTGGAACAGAAAGACCAGAATGAACTAAAGCCTCAAACACATTTCAGAAACATTATTGAAGAATAGAGGGTGGCCAATAGAAGACCACAAAAGAGATTGATAGAAGCCACCATGAGTGTCACTGGAATCCTAGATGAGGGTTTCATTCAGGCAGTGGCAGGAAACCCTTGCAGGTTTCTTCAGCAACAGAGTGCAGTCATAGGTATGATGCAGAGAGGCTGCTGTCAGGACAGAAAAGGAGCAAGTCAGAGGTGAGACGCAGAGACACAGGGTGGAGGCAGGAAGTAACCAGACTAGGGAAGTGACAGGAGGAAAGGGAAGCAGTTGGGTGCGGGGTATGCCGCGACAGAGACAGCCAGAAGAATGACTTCCGTAGAGATGCAGGTCCTTCACTCACTTGACTCAATGGTCTGGCCTATGTAAGAGTAAAGAGTGCAGCAGTGCACTAGACGGACACAGATGCGATCAGAGACGCTCAGTGTGTTCTCCTGAGGCAGAGCAGAGCGGAGAATCAGGGGGAGTAGGAGAAAAGGGAAGCATAATTATTGACGACACTCGTGAGCATGACAGGTGAGAGAATGGAGCCAGAAAGGCAGGTAGATAACGGCCCCGGCAGCTGACCTCAGCCCGTCAGTTTGTGATTCTCCCCTCAGCTGTTTAGTCAGTGGGACCTTATGCTCAGTGCTTATCAGGATCTTCTTCTCTGCCCCATCGTAATGAAGCTGAAGCACTACCTTTCTGAAAATAAAAATGGGATGTAAGAAGGAGAGAGACATTCTGATCCTTGCTTCATTGGTTTGGCGGCATGAACCTAGGAAAGTCACTTAATTGATTTATATTTCCATATCTAAAGAGTGACATACTAACATGACACACTTGAAAGATTCTCCCATCCATTTCCTCCTTTTGATTTTTGCCCAACTGGACTCAGAATTAGGAGGACAGATAAGCCCAGGCCAGGTACAGTGGACAATCCAGGTATATGTAAGAGTCTTCTCTCTGAGGACACAGTGAGTGATGTCTCCTCACAGGTACTACAAGCCTGCTGTCCTTGTCATGTGCTTCATCCTGCCTACACTGGTGCCCTGGTATTATTGGGGTGAGACCTTTGCACATAGCTTGTATGTTGCTACTTTCCTGCGATATGCTGTATTGCTCAACGGCACCTGGATGGTGAACAGTGCTGCTCACCTCTACGGATATCGTCCTTATGACATAACCATTAATCCCCGAGAGAACACCCTTGTTTCTTTTGGAACTCTGGGTAAGTAATCAGTCTACAACCAGTCTACATCTAATGGTGTGCTGCTTAGGGTATTCTACCAGGAGCCAGAAACAAGGTAAGTCTGTGCTCTGATCACTTTGTATTAGTTTTTTCACAATAAATCCACAAGTTACTATTTTGAGACATCTATGTGAGAGTCAGATGACACTGTAAACAACAAAGGAAAGGGTAAAAATGACACTGCCTTTGGTTCCAGGTTCCCAAACCATCTCCAAGTACTCTAGACTGAGTTGGCAGGTTTTCCTCTCCCAGTCATCTCTTGTATGGGCCATTTTCTTGCTTGGGACAGAATGTACATAAATGTCTCTGCATCCTCAATTTTATTCCATTGATCCACCTGTTTGTTTTTGTGCCAAACCCATGTCATTTTTGTTACTGTTGCTGTGTAATATAGTTTGATATCTGGCATTGGGTTGCTTCCTGCTTTTGTTTTGACTATTCTGAGTCTCTACTGGTTCCATATAAATTTTCAGATTGTTTTTTCTAGTTCTGTGAAAAAAGATATTGGTATCGCGATTGGGATTGCATTAAATCTGTATATCCGTTAGGTAGTATGGCCATTTTGACAATGTTGGTTCTGCCTATCCAGGATCAGGAGATGCTTTTTCATTTTCTAAAATTCTCTTTGATTTCTTTTTTCAGAACACTATAGTTTTCAGTATAGAGGTCCTTCCCTTCTTCATTAGGTTGATTTCTAGGTATTTAATTTTATTTGAGGGTGACTGTAAGTGGAATTGTTTTTCTGATATTTTTCTCTGTTTTCATTGTTGTTGTGGAGGAATGCTACTGATTTTTTCTGTGTATTGATTTTACATCCTGCAACTTGTCTGAATTTATTAGGTCTATGAGTCTTCTGGTAGAGGCTTTGGGGTTCTTTATGTGAAAGATCATGTCATCTGCAAATAAGGTTATTTTGAGTTCTTCATCTCCTATGAATTTTTTATTCTCATCCAGTCTTTTACCTCGTTGCTCCAGCTAAGGCTTTTGGGCAAGAAGTGGAGAGAGTGGACAATGCTTTCAGTTTTTCCCTATTTAGGATGATGTTGGCTGCAGGGTTGTCATAAGTTTCTTTAATCAGCTTTAGGTATAACCCTTCTGTACCTATTTTCATCAGAGTTTTAATCAGAAAGTAATGCTGCATTTCATCAAAGACTTTTTTGCATCCATTGAGATGATCATGTAGTTTTTGCCCTTGATTTGTTAATGTGGCATATTCCATTAATTGATTTGCATATGTTGAACCAGCCTTGCTTCCCTTTGAGGTAGTCAACTTGGTCATGGTATATGTTCTTTTTAATAATTTATTGCATTCTGTTTGCAAGTATCTTATTGAGAATTTTTTTGCACCTATATTCATTAAGAAAACTGACCTGAGTTTTCTTTCTTTGTTGGGCCTTTATCTAGTTTGGGGTTCAAAATGATAGAGTTGGACAGTGTTCCCTCTCTTTCAATTTCATAAAATAATTTAAGGAGCCTTGTCACTAGCTCTTCCCTAAAGTTCTGATAAAATTTTGTTATCAGGTTCTGGGCTTTTTTTATTGGTAGATCCTTTATTACTGCTTCAATGTCATCCCTGGTTGTTGCTCTATTCAGAGTTTCTATATCTTCTTGGCTCAATTTTGATATATTATTTGTGTCAAGGAACTTACACATTTCTTATGAGTTTGTGAATTTGTTGGAATAGTTTTTATCATTTTTTGTTTTCTTATAATTCTCTTAATTTCCACAGTGTTTGTTGTGATTTCATCTTTTTCATTTCTCATTTCATTGATGTAGATTTTTTCTTTCCTTTTATGGTGAGTTTGGCTATAGGCTTATCAATCTTATTTATTTTTGAAGAACCAATTCTTTGACTCATTGATCTTTTGTATTCTTCTTATTTATCCTTTTGAAGAACCAACTCTTTGATACATTGATCTTATGTTCATTGATCTCTGCTCTGATTCTTAAATTTTCCTCCTTCTATTTTGTTTGAATTTGTCTTGTTCTTGTTACTCTAGGACTTTGAACTGTGTCATTAGATTGTTTGTTGAGGTTGCTCTGTCTTTTTCATACGTGTAGTCATAGCTATTAGTTTCCCTCCTAGTACTGCTTTCATTGTGTCCCACAGCTTAGGAAGTTCTTGATTTCTTTCTTGGCTTCTTCTGTGTTTCATTGCTTGTTCAATAATAGATTATTTAGTCTCCCTGTATTTGAATGGTTTCTGTAGTTACTTTTGCTATTGATTTCTAGTTTTATTCCACTATGATCTGAAAGTATGCAGGGAATGATTTCAATTCTTTCATATTTATTTAAGCATGCCTAAGTCCAAGGGTATGGTCTATTTTGGAAAAAGTCCCATGTGCTTCTGAGAAAGAGGTGTATTATGTTGATGTTGGATAGAATGGTCTGTAGGCATCTGTTAAGTCCATTTGCTCAGTGGTGTGATTAGCTCTGATGTTTCTTTGTTGATGTTGATTTTTGGTCCTTGACTTGTCTATTTGTGAGAGTGGGGTATTGAAGTCCCCTTGTAAGATTGTATTGGGCTCTATTTGGCCCTTCACATCAAATAGTTTCTGTTATATGTAACTGAGTTTACCCACATTGGGTGTATATATGCTTATAATGGTGAGCTCTTCCTACTGGGTTGTTCCTTTTACCATTATAGAATGTCCATCTTTGTCTCCTTTGATCCGCTTTAGTTTGAAGCCTGTAGCATCTGATAATAGTATAGGCACGTCTTGTATGTGGGCACTACTAGCATGCAGTATTAGGTTTTAACCTTTAACTTTCAGTCTGTGTGCTTCTTTGTGGTGAACTGTGTCTCTTGCAGACAACAAATGGTTTGGTTTGTTTTTTTGATCTACTCTGCCAGTCTGTATCTTTTGATTGATGAGTAAGGCCATTAGAATTGAGAGTAATGATTGTAAGAGTCTTACTGGCCGGTTCTTCCAGTGTTGGCTCTTTTGTTACATTGTTTTTCTTAGGTATTTCCTTTTTTCTATGTTCTTTGCTAATTCTCTTCTCTCTAACTCTCTATAAGATTCCTTCAAGTATTTTCTACAGTGCTAGGCTAGGCTAGTGGTCACAAATTTCTTTAGGATTTTCTTGATTATGAAAATTTTTTTATTTCTCCTTTAATTTTCAGAGATAATTTTACTTGATGCAACAACCTGGGTTGACACTTGCTTTCTTTTAAAGCTTGAAAGATTTTGCTGCAGGTTCCCCTAGCCTTTTAAGATTTGCATTGAGAAATCTGTGATAATTTGAATGGGCTTGCCTTAGTATACTAATGTCTGTATTTCCTTTACTGACTTCAAAATTCTCTCTTTATGTTGAATTTTTGAGGTTTTGATTATATGTTGTGATGAGTTTCTTTTCTTGTCAAGGTTATTTGGTGTTCCGTAAGATTCTTGTACCAGAATGTTTATTTCTTTTCCTAGATTTGGGAAATTTTCTTGCATAATATCAGTGAATAAATTCTTTATACTTTTGGTACTGTCTTCTACTATTTCTCCCACACCCATAACTCTGAGGTTGGTTCTCTGAATCATTCATCAGCTGTTGTATTCAACTACTTTGTTCACTTCAAATTTTGGTGTCATCCATGATTAGGGCATATATTTCCTCAGCTTTGTCTTCAAGGTCTGAAATTATGCCCTCACCGTGTTCAATCCAACTTCCCCTACTTTCAAATGAATTTTTCACATCCTGAATTTCAGCTGGATTTCGTGTTAGATTTTTTTACTTCTCTATCAAAATGTTACTTCATTGTCTTCTGTACTTCGCCTAGCTTTTTATTTGTTTTTTTTTTCCATATGCTTAGTAAACTTGTATTCTTTAGGACTACTATTTGCTTAATATAAGTTCCTTTTTAGGCCCACTGATCATTAGCTGCATTTCTTTAAGAATACCTTGTTTGAACCGGCTGTGTGCAGAAACCAACCCATGTATTTGCTTTTTGACTTACATCCCTATGTGTTATTGTTATAGGCTATTTCATGGCCTATAACAATAGCTACTGGGACCTCACTCTCCTGTATTTCTGTGGGTGCCCTGTTGCCTTGTCATTTTATGGTTCTATGGCTGAGGTGCTTCACTTTAGTGGCCCAGCTGAGAGGTTTCTTTGAATGTATATGAGGGTATGTAGGGGGAGCTGTAAGTCCTCTGCATTGTGTGCTAGGCGAAGGCAATGAAGGGATACTTAACTGTCTGATGGCCTCTGAGTTCTTGTGTACACCATCAGTTCCCTCAGCAAAGCTCTCCTGCCTGTCCAGGTTTCCCTGCCCCGAGAGTGTGGCTTTCCACCCTCTGAGGCCCTCCCACCTTAGCCATTGAGGTGGTCAGTGTCCTTTCTTTCCTCTCTGCATCTGTCTCTTGTGCCAGTTTCTTCCTAGGCACTGTTTAAGAGTGTCCCCCAAGCCCTGATGTGGCCCATTTAGGGATTCTTTTATTATATAAACAGTTCAGACTCGGGCTCTTTTTAAAATGACTGCTGCCTTTGTCACTGCCTATTCTAGAAGAAGCTCAGAATGCATCTGTAGTTCTTACTACCTGCAGCCTCATTTCTGGAGGCTGTGGCTACCAGCATCTGTCAATTCCCACTTTGCCCAGATCTGTTCTCATCATGGTCTTAGCTCCTGGCTCCAAGCTTACCTCCACCCATGGATGTCAGAAGCTCAGTTCATGCACAGGCCATGCACAGTAGGCCTGGGGCAGCTTCCTCGGCTGTTGTTTTCTTCCATTTCTGTTGCGTCTTCTGTGGAGTTTGTAACCTTCCCGTGGCCTCCTTTCAATTGCTGGAGCTCTCCGTCTTTTCCTAGATAAATTGAACAGGGTGTCTTTTAACTACAATCTCAGCTTTTTTGAGTGGGTCTTTGAGGAGACATTGAGAAGTTCTGTTACTCAGCCACCATCTTGCTGATACTCTGTCTGAACAGACAAATTGCTTAAGTTGCTTCCGAGGGCATCTCATTGTTTCTGAGACTAAGACAATAGACTCATATATTCATTCAACAACAGCATGTTTCTTCAGGGTTCAAGGTACCCTGTTAAGTAAAAGATGTGCAGAGATGTAGAAGAGAGCTGTCCAGTGAGATAGTATCACTCTCTTTGCTTTTATTCCAGGTGAGGGCTTCCACAACTACCACCACTCCTTCCCCTATGACTACTCCGCCAGTGAGTACCGCTGGCACCTCAACTTCACCACCTTCTTCATCGACTGCATGGCTGCCCTGGGCCTGGCTTACGACCGGAAGAAAGTATCCAAGGCTGCCATCTTGGCCAGGATTAAAAGAACTGGACATGAAAGTTACAAGAGTAACTGAGTTTTGGGTCATTGATTTCCATTCTAAAAGCTATCCATACAGAAGTTTGATATTGTATTGATTAACATTGAGTAATGTTGCCATTTAACTGCAGTCCAATACAGTGTAGTATCTGGTAAAATTCACAAGTATCATCCATGTATCAAAAAGGAAAGACTCTCCTTTATGATGCTAAGCTGATATTCTCACGTACTGGTTTTTTCTCTGCTATGTTCTTGGCACTTCCCCCTCTGTTCCTTCTTTGCCTCTCAAGTAAGCAACTGATCAGCCACAGGCCAGTGTTGAACTTCTAACGTCTACAGATGGTTCTGGTGGTCCAAATGTAAAGTTTGTTTCCACAGATAACTCTTTTCTTTACCTATCCGGAACTCTAGGTAGATGGCTATTGCTAGAGATATTAGAAAATCTTCTGGGAAATTTTAAGTTTTGCTAGATGAAGGGAATAAACCACTTCACTTGACACCGAGCTTACCAGGCAGGTAAATTATGAAAGGAGAAAGTTAACATGCAAGGCATGATTCATAAATAAGAATGATGTTGAGGTGGAAATAGGCATGAGTAAGCCGTTCTCTTATCAGACTTCCTTGCTACTAGAAGAGACATGGGCCTTGCCACATGCCATGCTTCCTTTCTTTCCTGACTTACGGTACCGTAAGCAACTGCCTGTCAAGCTGGGGGTACTAGAAAATACAGTTTGAACTAAAGATTCAGAGCAAGCATTTACTTACTAGGAATAACAGCAATCTCTGTTGGAGAAGGATTTAAAATTTTTTAATACCAAAGAGATTTCATATTTCATAAACAAAAGGTCTTCAGTTTCAGTTTGTGTATGTGTAGGATTTGTGAGTGCAATCACTCACACTTTCTGGCATTCTGAGCACTGCCCATCTAACCCCTTTTCATCTTTCTGTCCTTCTATCTTTGAGACAGTGGTTGCTCCCTTCATCATAAGAAGATGGTTTTCACATTTCCAAACAAGAAATGTTTCAGAGTCAGAGTTTGGTCACCCAGAACATTGTTACATACATGCTGTATCTAGATCTTGAAAATCTTTTGGAACATTTAGCTCTGAAAGAAAGATATGAAACAAACTTGAAATAGGTGGCTTGCTTATTCATCCCCGTGCAGGGGATGGAGGATTTGGTGGTAGTGCTGCAGGTGGCTCCTGATAGAGAGCTTTCCAAAGGATTGACTCTGAAACATATTCAGAGCTTCAGAGTTCTTAGTAAAATTTTATGTGTTATAATGAAACAAATTTGATTCTAGGACACTCTCCTTGTCACAGCTGTTGAATGGGTTGAATAAAAACTGAGCTTCTCCTCACAGAATATGCCTTTTACTCTTTATTTTCTCAGTGACAATCAGCCTTCAGGTAGGATTCTCTGGTGGTGGGGTAACAGTGTCTTGTAGATGTCTCTGATTCTTAATTTTTGACTCCGTGCTCTCTCTCCCTATTCTTTTGCTGGTTCACTGTGTACTGTGACTCCTTCTTTCGCTGAGCAGGCAGCCTTCTGTTTGCATTCAGGACAGTGAGAACTTGCTGTCCTGGAGTCTCCCTTTCAAGAAGACACAAAGTTCATGGGCAGTGAACTGCTGTGTCCCTTTAGCAAGTGAAGGTGACTACCTCTCTGTCATGGCCTCCACATCCTGTTCACCTTAAACACTCTGGCCTTAAACACAGGTGACTCCAGACCAGGCTGAAAAACTCTACTAGAAGTATAGTTGGCGCAGAGAGGCTCTCTTTCATACTCAATCCAGAGGCTCATTTTATCAGTGAGCTGGCCAGAGACCAAAAGAATTTGTTATTTGTTTCCTGGTCTGGGTCAGAAGAGAAGGAGTGTGTCTTAGTTACTTTTTCGTTGCTGTGACTCAATACCCGACACCCACAAACTTAGGAAAGGAAAGGTTTCTTCTTTTAGCTCACAGTCTCGAAGGTCACAGTCCATTCAGGGGGGGCCGGCAACAATCGAAGTACATGGCAGAGAGAGAGAGGTGGAGGCAGCTTACCCGGACAAACAGGAAGACAAGCTGAGGCTAGTTGAGACTAGTCCCAGTCCTCCAGGAAGGCAGGTGCAGCTTATGTATCCTTTCAGGTCTCCGCCCAATAACCAGTCCCTCCTGCATCCAGGTGTGGCCACTACACACAGTTAATCCTAACTTAACTGTAATCCACCCCTCCAGACCAGACCCCAATCCATCAACATCACAAGGTTCCATTAAAATACATGAGACTTTTGGGGGACACTCCAGATCCTAACCACAACAGTGTGTTAGATACTTTCTTGCTGCTGGGAAAGAATACCTAATATCCATGAATAAGGGAGGAAAGGTTTATTGTAGCTTACAGTTTCAGAAGGTCTCAGTCTATTCATGGGTGGCCAGCAATGGTGGAAGTTCATGGCGGAAGTCTAGCCAGAAAAGAGCTGTTTACAGCACTGCAACAGGAAGCAGAATGAGTGAGGAAGGACTGACTTAACACATATTTTCCAGGTCATTTCCCCATGATCTGCCACTTCCAGTTTAAGCTCCAATGGTCTTTCTCCTCTGGGTCAATCCCCAGTGACCTGCTCCTTCCAACCAGGCCCCACCTCTTAACAGCACAGAGAATCCAAACAGGAGACTTTGAGCAGGGTGCAAACCATAACAGAGGGCTTGTTTAGGGCCCTCAGCACGGTTCAGCAGAGCTGCTCAGAGTGATCAGTGGTTCAGTCGACAGTGAAATGCTTGAGGAAGAGGAAGAAGAACAGGAGAAAGAAGAGAATGTGAAGAAGAGGGAATGAGGAAGAGCGGGAGGAGACCTAGTCTTACCTGGGATCCCCAAGAAGCAAGGGTGAATTCCCAGTGTCTCACATTGGAATAAGGCTCCACCGTGGTGCCTCAGTCTGCTGCAGAACTCCAGGCGAAGTGTGGGGTGTGAGTTGCCATTCACTTTCCTGAAATGATCATCTCTTCAGAAAACTACGTGGCCCCTATTGCTGTACCACACAGCCATGGGTACATAATAAGATAGAAAAAAAATCTCAAAAAAACAGCGAATGTTATGTTTAGAACGTGATGAGCCTCTCCTGTTCTCGCACCTGAGGCATCGTTGCAGAAGCCTAGCTCTGCTGTCTCAGGATTGGCAGAGTATGGCACTAAATGCTCTGTCCACTGTTGAAGCCCAGTTGTGGGATCGAGCACGTTTCTTTCTGTATCAATCAAGGTGGGAAAATATGACAGTGCACTCTAGATGAGACCTGCTGATCTGTGTGCCTGTCACCTGGAAATGACCTTTGGATGGTTTTAAATATACAGATAACCACATGTCTGAGCTGTGTATAATATATGGACAATAAAGTCAGCGTTTTCTTTTTTCTTTTCTAATCTTGTTCTGTGATTCTGTGATCAGAATCAGCCTACACATGGCTGGACGGAGACCTTAGGCCAAGGCTCTAATGAATATATGGATGTGTTCAGAAGCCTTCCTTCTGAATTCTGGAGTCTTTTGCGGTTAGGAAATAATTTTCAGATTCTTTTTAAAGCTTACATAGGTGATCATGCACCAGCTGGCAGAAAGGCCTTGGCTTAGTTCCTTTCAAAAGATCTGCTAATGTTTGAAACAAATTCCCAGTGTTTACTCATTACCCCATAATTCTAGCTTGACTTTGATTGCAGCCCCTTTATCTTTGATAAACACAGTTGTCATTCTCCCCTGAAATGACCTATTCAGTTTGTTGAGCAGGTTGCATATGGCACATGAGTAAGCAAGTTTTGCAGCCCATTCTGTGTCACTGAAATGTGGCATTGGTGATTGTTTTTCTACTAGAAACCTCTGGAGTGCCTCTTATAACTCAAAAACTCTGGCCACTGATCTACCTTCAGAAAACTACCTCACTCTGTGCATAAAAGATGTGTGGGCTCTGCGCCCATCTCACAGAGCTGGGCAAGCAGGGTTAAGGGCGTGTTCTTTAATGTGGTTGATAATCTTAATCACGTCCTGCAAAACATTGTGCTTTAGGTTGCATTGTTCAGCTGGCCAGCATTTGTCTGTGGATAACACAGTGTGTAGACACATTCAGAAGCGACCTTCTTGACCGAGGTAGTGAAACCAGAAATCTGTCCAGGAATGGTAGTCACTCTATTTGTGTGTATATCAGTATGAAACGATCAGTTCAGTTTTGGATGTGTAATCACTCAAGGACTTGGATAGTTCAACAGCTGTGGTGTTGGCTGGTCACAAAAGTGCACATCCTCCTGAAAAATATATCACACAAAAATAAGCACTGTTGCCTTTCTGTCATTGGTGGACTTGTCCACCCAAAGTGCATACCACAGTGACTCTTTAACAACTGTGCGTCAATATCCTCTGTTATTTCATCACTTTGTCTAGTTATGGTGCTACCTGGAAGGGAGGAACACCTGCCACCTTTGAACTGTAGCCTCTCCTAAAAGTTCACAGCAAATGTGCTTAGCAGCCAGCAAGACCTACTCTTCAACAATAAAGTGCTTCTTAGCTTTAACAATGTGGTTAGTGACTAAGAATGACACATTTGTTGAAGTGATGGCCACCAATAATTGTTTCTGTCCATCATGTTCTGTCATCATGTTTTCTTTCAAAAAATACAGAGGCTTCTCTTTTAGTGCAGGGTGCTTGGTCTTCATGCGGCAAAGCTATTTTGATTGTTTCTTGGCTTCATTGGATAGCTGCTCATCACGTGTTACACAAAGCAAGCTTGGAGCATGTGAACTGCCCACTTCAGTGGAGCCGTAATTTAAGCAGGAATCTTGGTATTTTCATTTAAGTGCAGCTCTTTTTTTGTTGTCAGTCCTAGGGTCCTCTACTGTCTCATGTCCTTCCTCCTTTGCAAAGAAGCTCTCCAGCGTTGCTTGTTTTTAAATCATTTCGGCTAGACTTAGCTTCTTTTCTTTTCTTTTTTAAAATTAATTAATTAATTTATTTATTTATTTATTGAGACAAGGTTTCACTATATAGCCCAGGCTGGTCCTTACCTTACCTCACTGGTGTAGCCCAGGTTGGCCTTGGGCTCAGGACAATCTGTTTACTCTGGCCTCTCAAGTGCTGGAGTTACAGGCATGTGCCACCACACCCAGATTTTTGTAGTGTTGGGGAATTGAACTCAGGGCCTTGCACTTGCAAGGCAAGCGCTTAAACTGCTGTGCCGTTCCTCCAGCCCCCTAGACTTGCTTATTTGACTTACCCAAACTGGTAGGGACAGAAGAGACTACTAAAATAATTGGTGAGCCACACCAGACTAAAGTAAGTATTGGTTTTTGAAAGCCTACTGCTTTATACAGCTATGTTTGAGGTACCAGCAGATGTCAATGACTAAGACTTCCTAGACAAAACATATGTTGGAAACTGCTTGGGTCTAGAATAGCCTCCAAAGTCTCACATTTGGAAGGTGATTCAGTCGTGGAGGTTAAGCCATTCACTTTCTGTGCAGTAAGAGTGGGCCTGGTGGAAGGGGTAGATCATGGGGTCTGATCCAGAAAGGCACATACCTGGCATGTGACCTGGAGGGGTATATGCTATCCCCACCCTCCCTTGTTCTCTTGGCTTCCTGTCTCAGCATGCTGTGAACAACTTGTTTCTGGCTAGGACTCTGCCATATGCTTCTACCACTGCCAGCTGCTCATGAATGGACTGAGACCTGAAACTGTGAGCTGAAATAAACCTTCCCTCCCTTAAGTTGTGAATGTTGGGTATTATGTCCCAGTAACCAAAGGAAAAAAAAGTAACTGAGACAAAAACTGTAGAAGATGCAACTGCTTATTCTTAATGGTAGTAAATTTATATAAATTATGAAGATAATATGGGCTAAGTCTCCCCTAAGTCACAATCAGGCTGGGACAGGTGAACAGTGCTACGGTGTCAATCTGGAGTGTCCCCCAAAGTCTCATGGAGCTATAGATACTGTGACTGTTCAGAGGAAGGCCTGGCCAGAAGGGGCAGATGCTTGGAACTTGAGAGGAGTGTGTGCTGGTTTTGTCCTTCCTCCCTGACTTGGTTTTGTTCTCCGAGGCCATGAGAAGTTCTCTCTCTTTCTCTCTTTCTCTCTCACTCTCTGACTCTGTCCCCACTGTGTGTTTCTACTTCTGCCAGCTGCCCATAAATGAACTGACACCTTCTGAAAATGTGAGCAAATAAATTTTTCTTCCTTTAAGTTATGGATGCCAGGTATTCTATCCCAGCAGTGAAAAAGTAGCTAAGACAAGCAGTGAACAGGTTGATGAAACATCAGTAGATGTCTGATGCACAGGGTTTAGATGGGAGTTGTTTATCTCTAGTATGTAAGATATACTCCTAGGTCAGCCTGTCTCAACCAGGTTCCTCCAAAGCCTGCCATAGGTTCCTTGAACAAGGAATATTTCTGTCTTTCAGATAAATTTCCACACAAGTAACAAAGAAATGGGGAATAGCAGCAGGAGGAGAACGGAGAGCAAAGCTCCACCTCCTGTCAGATCAACAATGGCGATAGAACTGTTGGACACCACTGGGGTGGAGACCACTGCTGTCCCTAGTGCCAGGCATGCTTGGCCAACTGCAAGTGTAACGATGGTCAGAAATATTTACATTTCTGTTCCTCTCTTCCAGGTAGCACCATAACTAGATAAGGGTCACGTAGGCAAAACGTGTAAAGGCATGACTGGTACAGAGTGACTCACGGTGTCAGTCAGGTGGAAATTCTGTGCTTTGTTTTTTACCTGATATATGATTATAAGCTTTGCTCACAAATCATTATGAACCCTGAATACTGTAAACATTCTACTGGAGAAGCAAAGTCACTGTGCTTTAACCTTGGTTTTGATGGCCTTAGGAATATGTTTGCAATTTCTCTGAGCCTGGTGCTTCTGTAAGATGATACAATCAATATACAGTGGAGAAAAGAAACAGGGCCTCTGTCTTGGAGCAGAGCGCCTCCTGGTTTCCCCACTCTTGAGATTCTAATTGTGTGTTTTCATTGCTGTGTTGCGCCTCTGTGGGGAGCTGTGTAAGGAACTCCCTGCCCGGAGCCTGCCGTGCCCGACACAACAAGCTGGTGCTCAAACAAGGAACCGAAGAGAAGATCTACCTGAGCAGAAACAAAGAAAAAGAGAATCTGCCAGTGAACAGAAGTTCCAGGTGACTGATGGCAACCTCGGTACTTGGCAGAGCCATGACTGTACGTACTCAGAAGTGTTGTGCATTTTATCAGACCAGGGTAACAATGGGGAAGATTATTTTCAAGAGATTAGACACTACATTCAAATGCTTGAATGCATACTGAGCAATCAAAAAGTCAAGTATCTGAAATTACGTCAAAAATGTATTGCTGAGAAAAAAAATCTAACAACAAACCTCTTCTGTTCACCCTCAGCAGCGTGGATGTGAGGATGCAACTTCAACTGATATACAAATGCCTCTGCAAACCTCTCTAAGACAAAAAAAGAGTCTGACAAGCCCATTTAAAAATGGTAAAAATAAAAATACTTTAAAAATTGCTAACATTTTGATTAATTAACCAAATCAAGGTAAATTTTGTCTTTGTTTGAATTTTAATGTACTATGTTAATTGTCTTCTAAAATAATACAGACTGAAATGTCAGCTATATAGCCCTATATTTTAGCTTTCATGGGCAAATTGGCATGACTGTTGAGTAAATAGCAAGATTTGTGCTTAAAAGTATTATATAGAAACATCTGTCATTTGGCTACTAAGTTTAAGTCTTCTAAAAAGTTTCAAAAATGACTCTCCAGTCTCAAGCTGCCTCACTGAGTTCAGGACTTACTGTAGACTCACGACATCAGGCTATTTCCAACAGGCCATTTGAGCCTGTATCAAAAAAACCAACATCAAAAAAACAACATTATGTTTTTGTAGATTTAACTGGCCACTGTCAGCTATAGATTTCTGTGTATAGTTTTTTTTTTTTAAATAAAGTAAACAATTAAATTCCACTCTCCTGGGAGTAAAAATAGAAAACAGCGAGAGCTTATGGTAAGGGTAAGTTAATGTTCTCTCTTATCAGAGCCTCTATTGTAAGACTGCCACGACCTAACCCGGGCTGGCTGCTTAACAAGTACTTATTAAGATAAGAGAAATGCAAATCAAAACAATGCTAAGATACCATTTCACTCCAGAGAGAATGCCCTATATCAACAAGTCAAATAGTAATCAGTGCTGGTGAGGCTGTGGGGAGAAAGGAACCCTCCTGCACTGCTGGTGGGAATGTAAATTCATACAACCACTTTGGAAAGCAATATGGAGATCTCTCAAAAGACTAGAAATAAATATTCCCTTCAATCCAGCGACACTCTTCCTGGGAATATATCCAAAAGATGCCAAAACAACACCTAACAGAGATATATGTATACCCATGTTCATAGCAGCACAACTCACAATGGCTAAAATATGGAAGTCACCAAAATACCCGTCAACAGACCAGCAGATACCCAAACTGTGGTATTTCTACACAATGGAATACTATGCATCTATAAAGTCCAACAGCATGGAGGCTTTTGCAGTCAAATGGAAGAAACTTGAGAACATCATGCTTAGTGAAGTGAGTCAGAAGCAGAAGGTGAAACATCGAATGGTCTCTCTGATATGAGAGACCCAGATCACAACTCCCATGGAACTTAAAAAGGAAAAACCAAGTGAAACAAGGGGGTAGGGCAGGGAGGGGGGTCAGGGTGGGTAGGGGGAGGGACAAAAGGAGAGTGGGAAAGTCCTTGTCACCCAAACAAGATACTTAGGTGCACAAAACACTCAACTTCATTGTAAACCTTAAACTTTGCGCTTATACATATCAATAAAATGGGGGGGGGGGGGGAAGCGTGCCCAGGAAAAGCTAAGGGATATTACAGCAGTAGTGAGTTCTGTTCTTAAAAAAAAATCCTTTAAGATTATTTTCATATTTTTACTATCTGCACTTCTCAACAAATAGCTTTTCTGTTAACATTTTTTAAATGCCATCTCAATTTTACTATTTTGCTCCTTACTTCCAAAATACATGTTTAAAATGGTCTTGATATTGTTTAACTTGTGTTAGCTTTCTCCGCTTACAGGAACTTAAAAGTGACAAAAGACAGCTGGTCATACCACCGTCTCCTACAAACTTTACTGAAACCAACATCGACTGGCAATAAAATGGTCAACAGGTTAATTTCACTGATTTGATTTATGCTTCAAAATTCAAAAACTTAATATAACCTTGATATATCAGGAGTTACCTCTGAGCACAAAATTTGCTACCAACCTAAGCTTTGTCTAATGTTATTTTATTAAACTAAAGTTATATAAATATATAAAGGTTTGGTTATGGTCAATAATTTTTTTCTAGGTTAAAAAAATGTTAAACCATTCTTTAATTCTTAGCTATATGTCAATGCTATTAAAACTTGTAGTTTGCTAAGTATATGGTTACATGCTAATGATTATTCTGCTAAATAATAAATTTAAACTTTGTGTCAGAGGTAAAAGTAAAATTAATAATGAGCTAAAATACAACTCAGTGATCAAAACGCTTGCTTAGGGGCAAAAGAAGAGTCCTTGCCATCAGGCGCAGAGCCCTGTGTTGGATTCCCCAGCACCATATAAAGATGCAAAAATTAACTGGTAAAAATCAACTGGGTATGATAATTAACTGGATATGCCTGTGATCTCAACAATAGGGAGGCTGGAACAAAAGAAACAAACAAACAAAAAACTGCTATAAGTTTAAAGCTGACATAAGCAACAGAGACACTATATCAAAAATAATAAGTTTTAAAAGTTAGCTATACTTTTTTCAAAAAATACAAAGGTATTAAGTTGAATAAAACATCTGGATTATTTATAATTAAAGTGCTAAAAATTTGCTAACAATAATTCTTTATTTTTTTGCTAACTATAATTCTGTACTTCTTTGAACTTAATGTACCAGAGTTCAATTTGTGACAAGGCTCCAGTTATGTATGGATCTGTTCTCAACAATACTCAAGATAAAACTTACTTTAAAATGGTACTTTTACTTTTAATAAATATTTTCTTTAACATCTTCATTATATTTCTTGAGTTTTAAAATTTAATAAAAAATGAGTATTAACTGTTTAACTGGTAAAGGTCATAAAATCTGTTTTTGTCTAAGTATAAATGAATATATGTAGGTCTATGTTATATTTTTTGTGTCTACAAATTGTTTAAGTGGTAGCAAATCAATCAAAATATATAATTGGTTAATTAAAATGACAAAGGTTTAAGCCATTAAATATATTGTCTATGTCATGTGTGATGTTTGTCTTGTTTGTGTGTCTTTTAAAAATTATTAGTCTTAAGGTATTCATAAATTTATAAATAAAAATCTTGGGGCTTATATATTTATTAATAAAATAAAGAATAAACTGAACTTGTAAGCAGATGTAAAACAGCCAACAAGGCAGTCAGTCCAGCTAATACAGAGTGAAGTATATGATTATTAAATTAATACTAATCCCCATTTATCTTGTATTGAGAATAAGTAAACAATTTAAGCTTTGTCACAAATTGAGCTCTGATATATAACCTATGAATTTTTAGGGACAGAATAGGCAGATCTCCTTTTAGCAAAAGCTTTTAGCATTTTAACCCAATTGTAAATAACCCAAAGGCTTACCCATATGCTTATTTAGCCTAAATTTAGCCTTCATATAAGAAATTAAAGCATTTACACACAGCCAACATTCTAAGCCATTTTGCTGAGAAATCAGTTTTCTCTAGGGTTATAAATTATTTAAGTTGTGAAAATCATGTCTGTACATTTTGCCATACAACTACTTTTACCCTCTACCACTGAAGCAAAATTTAGACTCTATGGCTCAGGAGCATAATTACCATCATGTAACCTTATGTTTAACCAATCTACAAGTTTTAATAGTACTGACATACATCTAAGAACTAAAGAATAACCTTAGGTCTGTCAACCTAGAGAACACTGTAACCACAAATACACGCATTTATACTCATGTAATTTTAGCTCAATAAACTTAACATTAGATAAAGCTGCAAGCTGTACATTGGTTAAGACATGTATGTGTATTACAAAGCATGTTTCTCTTAATCTGGGATGTTAGGAAACTGGAAAAGTCACCTTCACTAGAGGAAAAACAAAAACCAATTACTCAGCTCAGCTGCTTTTATCCCCACGACAGGGCTTTTTCCAGTGGTCCCTGAGCTCAAGGACAGATGCAATACATACAGATTAACAGGCAGACAAGCAAAAGAAAACATGTAAGATGTTATTAGGCAAATTTTCATATGTTCAGACACTTTTAGATTCCAGTTAAAGTACACCGTCATTTTATTATCTTTTATCTTATTACCTAGGACTTCTAGTTTCACACACAATTGCAATCAAATGCTTTTAAAAGTCTTACAAAAAAGCAAAGCAAAATTATGGCTTGATATTCCTCGCTTCCTCCCCCGGTGTACTCATACACTGGAAGTTTTTCCCTTCAGATCCAAATTTGGACCAAAAGACTGAAAGTTTGGCCCAGGTTGATGCCTCAGAAGCCTGCCAGACTGGCCTGTGGACGGCAGGCGGAGACACACACCGAGCTCCGGGGATGCCATGTGCCGGAGACCATCCTTCCCCGCAGTTCAGTTCGCCCTTCTGGGCCTCAGCTTACAGAGGGCCAGACTGTCAAGAAGCTGAGTCACGTCATCCCTATGTCTGTGTCAACCTGCGCATTTATGCACCCAGTCACCTGAGCTACTCCACTTTGAACAGTGAAGGTTTTCTTGTGCACTCTGAGTGTGCGGGCTGTTGTCTCAAACCCTTACCCTTTACCTCGGTGGACTAGCTAGGGAAGGTCAAAGAGAAACATCCTTATATCCACCCTTTCTTGCCTGGTACCCTGGGCCTAGAATTTTTATTTTCCATTCTTCAGCAAACTGGTGGTCTTGGCTCTGGGCTTACCCAAAGAGCTCAATCCTGCGTGCTGGAGATTTCTTCCAAACTCCTATTACCCAGTTCCCACACACTCAATCACTGAGGATCTCCGTCCTCCAAGATAATACTCATAGAACCAAACTTCCTACCTCAGCTCATGCATCATTACCAGGTTGGCCTCAGGCTTTATTTTTTTTTCCAGTATCATCTTTGCTTTCTTCAGATGTAATAATTTCAGGCTTTTCATGGCTCCACGAGAAGTTGGAACTCACAAGCAGCACAGACTCCCTGGAAAACCAGGCAGGGTGTCCCTCCTCCTCTTCTCAGTGCCCCCTTCCGGCGGGTGTGTACGTCCCAGACAAGCCCTCAGATCGTGGCAAGTGTATCCAGGGGTTCACCTGCACAAACAAAGCGAGGACATGGAGGCACAGGGATAGAAAAATGAAACTTTCAATAATTACCTTGCAAGACAGGTGCCCATTCCCTGTAGAGGCAGCAGCACACTGAAGTATGGCAGATGGGGGTTTTAGCCTTAGTTTGCAGGTCCCTCCTTTCACCATTTTTGATTGGCAGAGTTCACAATCTTCTTAATGAAATCTACGAGGGTCCCCCATTCAAATAATGGAGAAAGGTGATTTGCTTAAGTTGGGCTGGTTTCATGACACTGCACTCATTTCTCCTCCTCTTTTTTGGGGGGTAGGGGTGCTTCACACATGCACAGTGTAAACATGTGAAAAAATGCTCTTAGGGAAAGGGGAACAAAAGTGAGATATTCAATCGCATTACACAGCATCATCATATGAAAATGTGCCATTAGCCGTCACTCACAGGGGGAAGACCTTAGATTCAATCTCCAGTACAAAAAGAAAAGAATTTACTATTATATAAGGTGTATAAGTTGGCAGCAGAAATGAGCTAGAGAATGAACACAAAGAAAAATACTTTTTCTGCCTCATCAAGAACACTAGCAAGATTGTTCGTGCTCTCTCAGTCCACAGATCTGGGATGAAGATCTATTTCGTATGTGGTATGAGGAAGATAATCTGTCATACAAAGGAAAGAAGTAGGGGGTATTGCTCAGTTAAGCAGTGACATGTGACTGGAGGCTATGGCACAGTGACAATCACATTGGGATGATTTATCTGGCAATTACTCATATCACTTCTGTGGACTTCACAGATGCCTTAAAAGGTGGAAAGTCAACATTGGTTGTTATTTTAAAGATTAAAAAAATCCCCTAAGACTCAGAAAAAGGAAGTCAAGGTTCTCAAACATTCAGCTCTCAGAATGCCTTTACAACTTTAAAAAACACTGAGGTACATTACCCTATATAAAATAGAAACCAAAATAAATCAAAGACCTAAACATAAGAGCTATAATTATAAACTCTTAGGAGAAAGCTAAGTGTAAATCTGCATGACCTCATAACAGATAATAGTTCATTAACTACAAAAACAAAACAACAAAGAAAGAAAGAAGTAATGGGCAATCTGGACATTATCAAATTTTAAAACTTTGCACTTCAGAAGATATTATCAAGAAAGCAAAAATATAGTCCACAGAATTGAGAAAATATTGGCAAATAATATACCTGATAAGAGACTTATATTTGTGTTTTAGTTTTTGTTTTGTTTTTATTTTTTTGAGACAAGATCTTGTCCGGCAGTCCTGGTCGGTCCTGTTCCACTATGAAGCCCAGGCTGCCCTCAAACTCATGGCAGACCTCCTGCCTGAGCCCGCTGAGTGCTGGGAAGGGGACTTATATGTGTAATACATGAAGAACCCTTAAAATTTAGGCATAAGAAACCAACCAAGTATCACAAGTTTTAAGTGGGCAAAATTATTTTTCCTTTTGCTTCTGGGGATAGAACTGAAGGGTCTCACAAGTGCTAAGCTTTCAGTCTACCTCTCAGCTGCATCCCTGGTCCTGGACAAATGATTTGAATATATATATATATATATATATATATATATATATATATATATATATATATGAAGGTACACAAATGGCCAATAAACATATAAAAAGATGTTCAGAACTATAAGAAGCTATCACTTCACATTCACCAGGACTGCTATAATGAAAAGGCCAGCTAATAAGTAGACTCGATGGGATGTAGACAAGTTGGAACTTTCATACACTGCTGGAGGAAATGCTAAATGGTGGAGCTGTTTTAGAAAACACACGCAGGCCTCAAAGTTGTTTAAGTATAGACTTACCACATGGTCCAATAATTCTAGATGTAGCCTGAAGAGAACTGAAAACACACACGCGAGCAAATGGTCACAGCAACATTGTGGATCTTACAGCCAAGATATCTACACAAACAATGAAGGCGGCTTAGACAATTACTAGCTTAGTGCGTTAGATCCAGACATTATCCATGGGCCCTTAAATAAGATGTGAAAAAAGAGCTTTTCAGACTTCCATCCCATGACAAACCACTTTAATAATTTTTATAGGTTGACTTGATAATCATCCACCAAACAATAAACATTTTTAAATTCTCACAAAAAACTTCTTTCATATCTCTCAGGGTTACTAAGATGCAGCTTTAGAAAGCTGGCTTTACAGGCCCAGATCCCTTAATTTCTTAGAAAAAAAATTATTTACAATTTTCAAAAATTGTGCATCCTCCCTTCTGGATTCTCAGCAGGGGCATAAAGCAGTGACACAAAGGCCGGCTGGCTTGTGTGGATCCTGACGCCCCTGGACCCTCGCCCACGTGCTGCACTCCCCATTCTCCTCCGGGCCTCCTTGTTAAGGAAAAGTTACAGAAAAGGTCAACAGTGAGTTGCGTGGATATTCCTCCCCAGTAACGCTGTCAAAAACTGGAGGTTTATCTAGGTAAAATGGCTTCCATGAATGGAAAGGATAATAAATGAAGGCTTAGAACTCTTGAGGGACAAGAGCCCCAAGTGGCGAATATCTCTCTTCCTCCAAAATATACCGATTTGGCCCTAAAGAAAAATACTGATTGGCAAATCGCCCTCTTGCCACTTTCCTAAAAGGAAATTGCTTCTTTAAAGACCACTTCGTGGACTTTACCCCGTGTCTTCTAACCCTTTTCTGACATTCCCGCTTGTTTCACCGATGCCACCAAACATCGCTGCCTGTACTGGCCCCACTGTGAACATTGTTCACACTGCTTTCTCCTCTGCCCAGCAAAAGGAATTGTTTGTTGTTCTTAGTCGCAACAGGGTGTTCCTGACACTTTCAATTTGGTCACCGAATCCCAGTATGTGGCCTTTTCCTTGCCTCTTTTGGAGAGAGCCACTGTGGTTTCTAATGAGGAACATCCGGTTTCTTTTTATTTTCCAGAGTTCAGCAGTTTCTCTGCTCCCGGAAAAAAAAAATCCTATTTTTATGAACCCCATTCACTCTTGTTCCGGACTTCCGGGGCCCTTGGTGGAAGGCATGGCACCACTGATAAGCAGGTCTGTTTATTTCTCCCACAGATGCTCAGCGTTGGCATACGCTGACTCACGCCCCAGCCTTCTGTTTACCGCGGTGCTTTTCTCTCTCTCGGAGCCAAGCCCATCACATTGTTCAGACTTTACCTCCTGCCCCCGCTTCTCCACTATCACCTGCCCACCAGGCGCCAGCCCCCCGAGTCCGGCCCTAACCATCTGTGGCAGATGGCCGGTACTCAACACTCTCCTTTTACTAAGCTGTCTTCTGTTCTTGTGGTTGTTGATATGTTTCTGGTTCATAATAACCCATCTTCTTTCCCCCTTCGCAGTAACTGGAGTTCCTGTTCAGATAAAAACAAATAATGACCCACTTGCTCCAGGGCTTGCTTTGCTGGTGTCCTTTCAGACTGGCAAATTAAACACACTAAAAAAATTCCTCATAACCCCCTGGGTTAAGCATTGTTGAGGGGGAAAAAACAACCCTTTAAAACTTTAACTAAATAGAAATGAGGAACAACAACATGCCCAAGGACACCTTATTTTTAGCCTTATATTCAATAAATTTTGCAATTCTTGGTGATGATGGAGTATCTGCTGCCCAGCACTGCTGGGATAGATCTATAAATGAGCCTGTTTCTCAACTTACATGGTGGAGAGACGTCACTGATAACAAATGGGTACCTGGTTGTGTGGAAGTGTGGTGGGCGTGGTTCTGCTTGTGTCCCCACAGAATCTCAAGAAGACATCTGGTTTCCTGTCTGAATATTGACGCCCCGACATGAAGAGGAGAAACTTTGATTTGGAAACACCCCTAGAGGATTCTTTAAAAAAAAAAATGCACGTAACTATCCCAGAATAACAATCCACCCCTCACATTCAAAAGCTTCAATCCCCATTTGGAGACAAGTTTTAAAAAATAGCTCAAGAAGCTGAGTCACAACTGCAATCTGGACAGCCCGTGACACCTGCTACACTTCTTCTCCCGATGGTCACCTTAATTCATGTGCGTTCCATCCCCGGTGTTTGTCTGTACAGTCTCAGTCTGGACTTGCCACACTTGGAAATCCAGCTTTCTGACTTACTCTTTCTCAAGCACTGAAACTGTGGTGGGACCCACAAAATGGTATAAAAACAATGTTGAAATTTTTAGCCAGGCTTGTATCCAGAGCCTTGAAAAAATTAGTGATCAGTCTAAAAGGGGCAACAAGAAATTTGGCATATATAAGAAGCCTTTCTTAAGCCAAGATGATAGAGAGCACACATGTATTAAATGGAGAAAGGGGGACCCTGATATTAAATACTCCAAAGTGTTTACAAGGATTAATCTGTCCAAAAAAAGTCTTACAATTCCCTGAAAAAATTTTGGCTGCAGATGGCAGTGGATACTACGAATAAGTCTTTCTTCTGTGTTTTGGGGGCAGCTCTCTGACTCACTTGTTAATTAGAAATCTTGTGGGGGCTCCCATGACTCCTGAGGTTTATGTCAGTCTGACTCAAGAGACTATCAGTGCAAAAGGGAATCCTAAGTGGGGAGGAACTTGCTCTCCCCATTCCTTTTGTGACTGACAGGAACTGTTTGTGCATAGCGTGCCATTATCCACCCAAGTGCAATATTGCCTGAGGTCTCCCTGCCCTGGGGAAGACCTTACCCTCAGGATGTATTTTTCTATGACTCCCCCACATATCTGGCTTTACCTGCCAATGTCTTGGAGGGTATGCTCAATTGGTCACATATTCCTCTCGTTACCAACTCCCCCACATGACTTCTCATCAGCTTTTAGATGATGTAGAGGACTGAGTTCTAACTGTGACGACCATTTAAACTTAACAATTACTCCCACGGCAGCCTTACGAGCTGCTCTCCTCCTCCCTGTTTCGGGGATGATGCTCCGATTACAAAATGAAACAAGCCAATTAGCTTGCGTTGTTAGTAAACCTGTTAATATTACTGCTTCTGTTTTGGCTGAGATTAATGTAAAAATGAAGGAGCTTCACACTGCTATTTTACAAATCTGTGCTACTGTAGGTTTTCTTTTGTTAAAACACCATCTGGGGTGTCAATCATTTCCTGAAATGTGTTGTTTTAATCTTACTGATAATTCAAATTTTATTCAGTAACAATTGGATGAATTCCATTAAAAAGTCAGTAAGATCCAGGTCTACTTGGGGATGGCTTTCTGGGCTTTTCTGGCTGCTTCCCCTCTTGGGACCGACAGCTATGGTAGTTTTGGTACACATGATCTCATCTTGCCTTTTATGGTGTGCTTCTAGTTATATTCAGGACCAATGGGTATGTGGTGTATGCTCAATTTACTGAAAGAGAAAAAGGGGGAAAGTTGGGCAAGGTCTTTTTAAAGACAAGCTTGTAAAAGCCTTACAAGCTATTGTGTACTTCACCATACCATCGGCCTTGGGTTCAACAGTGTTTGAAGGATGTTTGCGCTCTCTCTCTCTCTCTCTCTCTTTTGGAACGCTGACACTAGGGAACAACACCGTCTCTCCCGGTATGAGACGGAGAGCATGTGGCCATGCCTGCCTCCTGGAAGATGCTGTTTGTTCCGGAAGGCTGTAGCCCACTTCCCTCATCCTCTTCTTACTTTCACAATTGTGGCAGAGGTTGATTATTAGTTCTGCTGAGCTCTGTATTCTGTCCTAATAAATAGCTTGAGTTTTCAGACCAAAACACTCTTGTGCAGAAAGGCTTGAGCCCTCTGGTTTGTCTTGTCCATCAGACAAGACCTCATTTTCTGACCTGGGGCAGCAGCAGCCGTAAGTGGAGGGCAACACTACAGCATTAGGTAAAAGGTCTCCTTTCTCTTTTGTGGTATGTTTTAAGCAGTTGCCAAGTTCCCTTAGAAAATTTCTCTTTTTCAGGCTCAGAAAATGCTCAATTTTCTTTTGCTGTATATTGGGACCACACATGGTTTTGCATGTGATCTTTATTCAGTCCAACAAGACGGTCTCCTGGTCCCTTCTCCTGCTCCATGCTGCGGTCCTGGATTACCCACCCTTCCACTCTCCAAGCTCTCCTTGTGTTTCAAGAACTGTGCTCCTTCTGTCATTTAATTCCCAGTACCACTCCATGAGGTGGATACTATCAACAATGTTCTCTTTTTACTTATGCATGACAGTTTGAGAACTTGGTGTATTTTATATAGCTAGGGATTCACCACTTTGGTCAAGTCCTAGGCAGGTTCCTCAACTTAAGGTACAGAGTAAGAGCCTGTCTCAAAAAAATGTTTTTGCCAAAACTGTATTTGATGCATTTCCTCCAATATAGTTTTGTAACTTCTTTCTGGAGAAAGGCTATGAAAAAATCTGGCCCTGCAAAGACTGGCCAATCAAGTTTGGCATTCAGTGAGAGCATTCTAACCAGGAGGAGAATTAGGTTTAGTTGTTTCCTGTAGGTGAGAGCCAGGTATTCAAGTTGTCTGTCTGTCTGTCTGTCTCTGTGTGTGTGTGTGTGTGTGTGTGTGTGTGTGTATTATAGAGGCAACAAAAAAAAATCGTAGGAAGTCACTTCAGGATTAGATAGATGGGTACAGACAAAGCATTTCTATTCCTGGATTTAACAAGGATGTCGCTGAAAATGAATCACACCTGTTTGACATATATAAGAGGGCCTAACTTCTAAAGTAGTTCTCTAGTCTTTTTTACCATCAGGTAGGATAATAATGAAATAAAAAGTTTGCCAGATTTTATTTCTTTATCTATTAGTCAATTAATCTCTTCTTTTTCCTCTTATAAAATGTCTTAAAAGAGACTTTAACTGCTTTTGCTTCCTATCTTTTTAGAAGGCCTTACTGGATGGACCTCACTCAGGCACCCTTTGCCTGTTTTATCAGTGTTGGTAACCTAAGCACATTCTGTACCACAAAGCTACAGGCTCAATCCAAAGTTTGGACATTTTTTGGTTGTTTTTCTCTATTTATGTTTTTGTTTGTTTTATTTCTATGCTGGGGATCAAATCTAGATCCTTGCTCATGCTTTACAATTGAGCCACATCTCAAAGGGACTACCAACACCTCTTCTGCAGACCTCAGAACTATCCCTCAAGGCCTTTTGTTGCTTGTCAGAACTGACACCAGCAGAGTTACCCCAGATTTAGTTACTGGTGTAACTGGATGTTATTTGTGATTTATGAACCCAGATAAATCTTTATTCTACAAAATGCAGTGGAAGCACTCACTAGACAATAGTAGAATGGTGCTTTAGTAAGCTAGAAATAAGGAAGTAGAAGACTGACAACATCAAGTTATGGTAGGTCATTTTTTAAAGTAAAGGTTAAAGTCAGGAAAATCCTATTGTACTACCTCAGGTACACTGGAATGTCTTGTTCTTATATATTAAAAAAGCTTGTCTGTTTCAGGAATTATCTATTTTCTTAAATCTTGGGTTTGATTATGTTATGTGGGATTTAGAATGAGACTCCAATTTTAATTGGTATGAATGGTTGAAGCCTACTCTAGGAATTTCTCAAAAGCAATCCATTCCTATAATTCTTTTAAAAGATACCGTCAAATCCTAAGTTTTCTGTTACCCTGGGATTTTAGGTGACTTAGTGAAGAAGAGAATTGAGAACTCCAGGGAGAACATGATCAACTTTTCTGAGTTATACTGCCTTCAACACATCCAAATACAAATTTGAGTTTGTATATTTGATTCCTCAATTTTGTTTTCTAAACTTTTCATGTAAAAAATGCAAATGTGCTGGTATCTACATGTTTACACATGGACATTTCTTTATGTGTTTCTAGGGCTACAAGTGCCTTTACCTACTCTCTTCCTGCTCCTTCTTCTGTGGTATTACTCTCAAACTAGCTGCACAGGTTCACGGCATTTTCCACTTTCCCAGTGGGTTCACTCCACCCTTGTGCACCCTGAAGGTTGGCACTGCTCCCTTCCCTCAGCTGCAGAGCAAAGGGCCTCGTGCAGCCCTTGATTCTGTCTGCACCCTCGGCCCCTGATTCTCAGGCTCCCTGACTCTCCTCTTCCTCTCCTTTCAGATCTCCAGCTCATACATGACCATGACCACCAACGCAGTGCCGACATACAGCATGAAGGAAGGAAGTGGAGAAGAGTCTCTGCTCTGAAGAAGACATCTGTCCTGAGATGATAGATGACATATGTGATCCCAGCCTCCAGTTCTAGGAGGGCCCTGCGCCCAAGCTGGAGCACATCTGGAAAAACATCATCTTGATCACTCTGCTGCACTTGGGAGCCCTGTACCAGATCACACTGGTTCCTACCTGCAAGCTCTACACCTGGCTGTGGGGTAAGCAGGTCCTCTTGTGTGCAGTCAGAACCCAGGGTTCTCATTACGTTTAACAAAGTGGTATTTTACACACAGCAGTGGTCCTGTCTGTGTAGGGTTCCCAGCCAAGTCTTTGGTGGCCTGGGAGGCCAACTGAGATGAGAGTAGAGCAACAGCATCTGAAGGAACTTTGCTATTGGATTCGCTCTCCTGTCCTACCTCTCCTGCCACAAAAGAATCAATGCTCTCCCCTGGGACATAGGGGCCCCTGGAGCTAGACCAGGGACTTTCCAGGCTACATGTTGAGAACAGTCAGGGAATAGCAAAGAAAAACTTCTCGTGAGGTGACATCATGGAAGAGGGAGAAACACAAATGGGATTACCCACAAAGCTACTAGGCCGCGCTCCTTTGGCCAGATCAGGCTGGTTGATTAGAAAGGAGATGAAGATGCTTCCTGTACAACCTAGTTCCACAGATGTGTTTCTCTTTTGCCCAGGTAGGTCTCCAGAATGCAGGTCAGGCCAGTTAACAAAAGGGTCTTAGAATTTGATTGCAGGTGTGTTTCCTGGTCCCTTCCTCGTCATGCTCGCTCTCAGCCCTGTCTCCTGAGGCCATGGTGTGCTGAGGTCAGAGCAGCTTCTGACACCAGTCCTTGCTGTCCCTGCACATCCCCCCTGGCAGGGACAGCCAATGGCAGAAACCAAGCCTTGAGCAGCCCCTGAGTTCCTGCTGCTGTAGTGAGACAAACAGTTGGTATTTTGTCCCGACCTGTTCTTAGCTCAGGTCTCTCCGGGATCCATGGATGTAGTCTAAAAGCTGGGTCGCACCTGGTAGCCACACATGCAACTTGCAGGTATTATCTCCCCTGCTCCTGAAGTCTGAGTCATGAAGATGTATCATGGAGCTCTGTCAACCCAGGGACACAGCTGAGCTCTCTGAGGGGCTGGGATGGGGGTGATCCAGGACTCCCTGTCAGGAAGACAACCAGAAGTCTTCCAAAGCAGTCACAGTTGTGGACATTTCCTAGCAGTTCTAATTTTGAGGGTAGTAGTGTAGACAAGAAGCGTCTGGCCATCAGCTGTTAATCCTCTCCTCTCCAGGGTGGGACATACTTTAAAACCACAAGAAATGCAGTGAGGCAGTCCCCTACCTCATGAGTATGGAGTTTTCCCACTGCGGTCAGCAGCACTTTTAGCAGTAGGAAGAGCATGTGTCTTAGCTTACATGCCGTCACTGCCCCTACAGGGACACCTACTGAAGCAGTTCAGGTGCAACAGGTCTGTTCAAATGCAGTCCAGAGTTTGGCCATCTTGATTGTGTGCAGTCAACAACAGGCTAGTGCAGTGAGCAGAATGCTACTGTAAAGCCAAGGCTGGGCTGGCTCTTCGGTTACCTGCTCATGGGTGTGCACTGTGACTTGGGACAGAAACATAGCATGCAGAATCTGATTGATGACTTATTTTACTCTTGTTGCTGGGATGTCGGGTGGGTGACTTAGATGACAAAATAATTGTTCTGAAATGGAGATTTCAAAACTCCTGGTTTTTAAGGAAAAAAGAAAGTTGAAGTACTCAGTTTGGGCACCTGCTCTCTTGTATGTATTACCAGCTTTTTCTATTTTATCCCAAAGAAAATGTAAAATTACCAGCTATCTTTGATCCTAACATTATTATGACTGAGAAACACCAAGATGGTTCTGGTTTGTTTGTTTGTTTTGGAGTTGCTAAGAAGAGCCCTCAGCTCAAGGCTAAAGAGGAATTTCCGCAACCCTGAGACGAACATGCAAAACCCCTTAACCAACTTTCTAGAAAAATCTCACTATCAGTATAGTCTCTAGCAATCCTTCCCTGGGGGCCAAGAGCACAAATCTAACTGACTCGGTTTCCCATTTGGCCAGACAACCTGAATACTTGTCCTATTTTTCTGTCAATATGGGGTTGTATGTGCGTTCAGAAACAATGGCCAATGTGCACCATGGAACAAATGAGGGCAATTGCTTGGCCCTCTGCTGAGGGTTTCTTCTTTACTCAGAATCCCCTCCTTCCTCCTGGTGACTGCAGGGCTGTGGGTCTACTGCGGGTTTCCATGTCGCAGGATAGTCAGACACTGCATCAGGAAAGAAGGTCACAATCAGGACAGGGCCAGAGGCTGCAGACCACCTGTGGCCAAAATCCCGGCTCAGAGAGAAGGTGACAGACTTTCCTTGGACTGATTCTGGCTTTGTGGCTCCTCTGGGGATTCTGTAACAGGACAGGCTGCAGGAGGAAGGGCAGAGAGAGGACAAAGCAGCCTGGGAAAGTAGAGCCTCTCCCTATGGAAGAACACAGGAAATTCTGCCCACACTGTGTGGAGTCTCCAAGCACAACTGAGTTGTGTGGCCACCGAGGATCCTTCTTGTCCTTCTATCCCTGGGAATGTCACACTATGGACAGTTTCTATCA
>PVKB01007567.1:0-32396 GCA_004027205.1 Ctenodactylus gundi | reverse complement strand
CATTCTCAATAGCTCAGCAAAAAATTAAATACCTAGGAGTATACCTAACCAAGGATGTGAAGGACCTTTATAAAGATAACTACAGTACATTGAAGAAAGAAGTTATAGCAGACATTAGAAAATGGAAAGGCATCCCCTGCTCTTGGATAGGCAAAATATATACAGTCAAAATGACTACACCACCGAAAGTGATATATAGACTCAATGCAATTGCTATCAAAATACCTACAAGTTTCTCCAAAGAACTTGAAACAACAATTCTTAAATTCATATGGAACCAAAAGAGACCAAGAATAGCCAAAGCAATCCTGAGCAACAAGACCAAGGCAGGAAGCATTACAGTTTCCGACATCAGGCTGTACTATAAAGCAATAGTTGTAAAAAACAATATGGTACTGGCACCAAAATAGACAGATAGACCAGTGGAACAGAAATGAAGATTCAGAGAAAAACCCAAACACTCTCAATTACTTAATCTTCGACAAAGGGGCCAAATGCATACAACAGAAAATGGACAGTCTGTTCAACAAATGGTGCTACGAAAACCGGACATGCACATGCAGAAGAATCAATCTAGTCACACACCTATCACCATGCACCAAAATCAAATCAAAGTGGATCAAAGACCTAGACATTAGAAATAAAACACTAAACCTCCTAGAAGAGAAATTAGGTAAATATCTAAAAGACATAGGCGTAGGCAAAGACTTCCTTGACAAGACACCAAGAGCAAAAGAAATTATCCCCACTATTTACAAATGGGATCTTGTCAAGTTAAAAACTTCTGCACAGCAAAGGAAACTATCAACAATGTAAAAAGAGAACCAACAGACTGGGAAAAAATATTCACCGCCAAAAACTCAGATAGGAAGCTCAAAACTAGAATATACGGGGAGCCGAAGAAAAGTAAGCCAACCAAAATAAAGGATCCTATTGAAAAGTGGGCAAATGAAATGAAGAGGCAGTTCACTCACAAAGCAGTTCAAATGGCCAATAGATACATGAAAAGATGTTCAACATCTCTAGCCATAAGAGAGATGCAAATCAAAACAATGCTAAGATACCATCTCACTCCAGAGAGAATGGCCTATATCAACAAGTCAAATATGAATCAGTGCTGGTGAGGCTGTGGGAAAAAGGAACTCTCCTGCACTGCTGGTGGGAATATAAATTCATACAATCACTTTGGAAAGCAGTATGGAGAGCTCTCAAAAGACTAGAAATAACTATCTCTGTCGATCCAGCGACACTCCTCCTGGGAATATATCCAAAAGAGGCCAAAACAAAACACAACATATATATATATATATATATATATACACACACACACACACACACACACACACACACACACACACACATACATATACACTCGTGTTCATAGCAGCCCAACTAACAATAGCTAAAATATGGAAATCACCAAAATATCCATCAACAGACCAGTGGATACACAAACTGTGGTATTTGTACACAATGGAATACTATGCATCTATAAAGTCCAACAGCGTGGAGGCTTTTGTGGGCAAATGGAAGAAGCTTGAGAACATCATGCTTAGTGAAGTAAATCAGAAGAAGGTGAAATATCGAATAGTCTCTCTGATACGAGAGTCCCAGATCACAACTCTCACAGAACTTAAAAAACAAAGTGAAACTGGGGGGTAGGGTGGGGGAGGAGGGAGAGAGGGTAATGTAGGGGGAGGGACAGAAAGAGAGAAAGCCCTTGTCACCTTGACAAGATACATATGTGCACAAAATACTCAACTCCATTGTAAACCTTAAATTTTGCACGCATACATATCAATAAAATGGGAAAAAAAGAGAGAAGCTGAGAGTAGAAATAAGTATTGGCATAAAAACATCTAAATCTCTGGGGAAATGAAACCTAAGATTCTTTGCACAGGTAGTAACAGGAGTCTGACTCAGTACCTGAAACAAGGTGATGGTACCTTCTAGATAAGGACAGAGGCTGTACAAGCTCTATCCACATATCTAGAATTTCAAATGAAAAGAAGTATCTATGCAGCTAACCATCAGGCCACACTGTATTCTGTCTTAAAAACAGGAAGTAATTTCTCAGAAATTCTAAAAGGGATCTCAAAATGTTAAGGCTGTAGAAAATTTAAAACTAGCTTCAAGAGACGGAGGTACATAGCAGTCAGGGAGGAAAGCAAACAAACAAACAAAAGAACGAGGATGGCTGAGCTAAAAAACTTTGAAGCAAATAAGACACCTTATGCTAAAGCAGACAACCAACCAAAGAACAGGACTATAAACAGATAAGTAAACAGAATAACAATGTTAAAAATAAACCATAAAATAAGCACATTAAGTATGCTGAAAGATATAGAGAAGAAATACAATCAATGAAATAGGATTTGAGGTTATAAAAGATTCTTAAAAAGAGAAATTAATTATTAAATTAAATATTCAAATAAGTGACGTAAATTAAAACTCAAAGAAAAAATCATTGACTAGATATTAGCGATATAATCAAAAGACAAGAAAGACACAGTGAACATAAAAGACTGACATGGGCTGAAAGCTGTGACATTTAAGTGGTAGGAATTCGTAAAGAGAAAAAGAGATGAAAGGGAAGCAGTATCATAGGAGAAAGTGATCATAAACCTCCTAAAAGAAAATACACTGACAAGGGATTAAACATAGAATACTGAACACACAAGTTCTGCTTTCTAGTAAAAACAATCCTGAAGTGACAGTGTTAAGGACACAAAATCATAGTCACTCATAAAGAGTTTCTTGGTTTTTGTTTATGGTTTTTTTTTTTTTTTTTTTTGAGACAGGGAGGGTCTTTCTTTGTAGTCCAGGCTGTTCCTCGACTCAGTATGTAGTGTATGCTGGCCTTGAACTCAGGGCAACCCTTGTATCTGAGCCTCCTGAGTGCTAGGACTATAGGGGTACGCTCCTATGCGCAGCTTACGTGGTGCTGCTAGGGAATCAAATGTAGGGCCTTGTGCTTGCTGAGCAAGAGCTTTAACCACTGAGCTATGCACCCAATACCGCTCCTCTTAAACATATTGCATCTTGACCATTTTTACTATCCTCCCTTTCCACCTCCTCACTGTCCGAATACCTTTTCCTTCTCAACAAAGTCTATCTTCCTATTTCTAGGAAGAGAAAAACTTGGTAAGACTGACTATGGGAATCTACAACCTCATCTCAGCAGGAAGAAAAGCTCAGGAAAAAGCACAAGTCATGTTCTATGGGTTGTCTTCTCAATTTCTTGACAGTATCACTTAAAAAACAAAACTTTAGTAGTTGGTGAATTCCATATGTGTTTCAAGTGTTGTATCTCAAAAAATCACTGCCTGATCCATGGTCACAAAGATTTACACCTACATTTTCCTCTAAGACATGTATATATCTAGCTATGAAACTTAGATCTCTTATCTACTCAAAGTTAGCTCAAGGCTTACCTGGATTATATAGACAAAGACTCAAAAAACAAGACAAAACAAAAAAGTGAAGTTAGTGTAACTGGAAAGTCATCAGGAAAAACAAAATCAGATTTCATCACTCATCCTCACATCAAAATAATTGTAAACAGATATGAGATTCGAATACGGTACATGAAAATTAAATAACACAAGTGCCAGAAACAAGTCCAATTTCTCTATTCTATGGCAGTCAAACAAACCATTCTAGCCATTAAAATCTGGAAACTATTACAGAAAAAGATGGATCAACTTGCTTATAATAAAAAACCTTTTTTACAGCAAAAATTAAATATCAAAAACAAAGGTAAAAGTGAAAACATATTCATGATTTATATATGTATGTATATACGTATATAAGTACACTACACATACACATACATTTATTTATACCTGGAATATACCCACAGAGCTTTTTAAAAACATGAAATAAAACTGGGTCTGGTGACACAGGCCTATAATCTCAGTACTCTGGGAGGCTGAGACAGGAGTATTGCACATTGAAGCCTAACCTGCCCAACTCAGCAATTTAGTGAGACCCTGTCTCAAGTAAACAATAAAAAGCAGCTGGGGATATAACTCAGAGCAAAGGTCCTGAGTTCAATCCTCAGTACCAAAAAATAAACAGTGGGGAGAGGTGAAGCAGGGAGTGGTGGTACCACCTCTAAAGACTGAAAAGAGGCAATGGAAAGTTTGGGGCTACCAGGGCAACTTAGCAAAAACACTTTCTTAAAATTTTAAAAGAGGTTAGGGATGTGACTCAATGGTACAGCTGGTAGAGCACCTGTACGCCTAGCATCTGTAAGGTGGTCAATTACCAGGACTGCCACAAAAGAGGGGGAAGAGTGATAGCTGGGGGAGGTAGGTGGACAAAGGCCACATATAGAAACAGGCAATCTATAGGAAAAAAGTAAATGACTTTTAAACACAGAAAGCATTCATAATAATAGAAATTAAAAAGAAACTACACTGAACATTAATGATCATGAATCCTGATTATGATGTTAGTTTTGCAAATGTGTATATATCAAAACTCAGCAAATATTTTATTGGATTTTGTCTTCGTTTGGTGTTGGGTACTGAACCTAGTACCTTGAACATGTTAGGTGCATTCTAATATACAGCTACATTATTAGGCCCTTCATTATTTCAAATGTACGTCACTGTGTGTAAAGTATACCTCAAACTGTAATTATGAGACAAAAAAGATACCATTTCTTATATTTTAGATTGGCAAAAAATTTCAACAGAGGACTTCCGGTCAAGATGGTGGCTGAGTAACAGCGCTGCACAATGTCTCCTCATTGACCCACTTAAAAAGTCAAGAATTTTGTTAGAATAAGTGTGTTTGGTGTAGCCAGGAAAGAGAGGAGCATCCCCAACAACTGAAAGGAGGCCAGGGGAAGGTCAGAAATTCTGAAGGATCATTGAAAGCAGAGAAAAAAAAAAATCCCCGCAGCCCAGGAAGCTGCGGCAGGCCAGCTGCAAACAGCTGGAGCTGCAGGCAGCTGCGGACAGAAGAAAGCTTGCGGGGACCTGAACATACGACAGAGCTGGGAGAGGACGCTGCAGGTGGGTCAGAAATCCTGAAGTCACAAGGAAAGAGGAGGAAAGAAGCAGCTGACTCAGCGCAGCCCCGAGCTGCTGGCACCCACAGACCAGAAGGAGGAAGGTCCAGAGGCCAGAACCTCAGCTCAAGGTAAGCATGGATCCAGAGAAGTGGGAACTGTCAGCAGCTAGTGGCCCCAGCCTCCAAAACGCCAACCAGCAGGTGTGTGTACTAGAAACGCAGTGCGTGCTCCCCCTAGAAGAGGCCCAGGGATCCCAGATCAGAAACAGGGCTCAGCAGCCGTCACAGGCAGTGACATCAGCAGGAGCCACTTTAAATAGAAGGGAAAAAAAAAAAAAAAAGCCCAAGACTGAACCCTTTAGAGTAAAAGAAAGCTCAGAAGAGCACATCAGGGCTTTGGGGCCACCCTTAAACAGTGCCTAGGAAGAAACCGGCACAAGTGGCAGAGAGAGGAGAAAAGAGGGAAAAAGGCTGCTGATCCCCTGAACGGCTAAGGGCACCTCTGCTCCAAGGGTGGAGAGGCCCGCGCTGGGGGAGGGAAGCCAGGACAGACGAAGAGCTGTGCTGAGTGGACCGGGGGGAACAAGATACCTCAAAAAGGGGGATCATCGCCCCGTTCCTCTGGTACACGACAGAGGCTTCCGGTTCAACAGTGTCCTGCACGGCAGAGGCATCTAGGACGGGGAAGTCCATTGCCTGTCCATCCCGTGAGGCAGAGGCTTCCAGAGGCTTCCAGGGAATTCCATCACCCAGCCAATCCTGAGCCCCAGAGGCTTCCAGAGGCACCTAGGACCAGGAATACCATTGCCCTGTCTGTCCCTTGGACATGTTTAATGAAATAATGGAAGAAAATTTCCCAAATCTAAGAAAAGAAATGAACATGGAACTATTGCAGGCATACAGAACACCAAACAACTTTGATCAGAAGAGATCCTCATCACTAAACATCATAATTAAAATTCTAGAAACTCAACAGAAAGAGAAAATACTAAAAGCAGTAAGAGAAAACCAGAAGGTGACCTACAAAGATAAGCCCATCTGGATAACTGCAGGCTTCTCAATCCAAACTCTAAAAGCAAGGAGATCATGGAGCAATGTCATCCAAGCACTAAAAGAACATAAATGCCAACGGAGACTGATATATCCAGCAAAATTATCTTTTAATTTAAAGGGAGAACTCAAAACTTTCCACGATATAGACAGCTTAAAGGAATTTGCAGCCACTGAGCCAGTATTGCACAGAATACTTAAAGGAAACTTAGAAAGTGAAAGGGGGGCCAGCAACACCAATGACCCCACAGGAAAAGCGACAATAGCTAGAGGAGAATGAGCTGAGAAAAAGTATGTTAGTAACCAGTGAAATATGAGTAAATAAGTTATGAAAGTTAAAAATTCTGTAATAACTAAATTTGCCTTCATATCTGTCACTAAGTCTATTTATGTGGTATAGATTTAAGTTCATTTAATGTAGCAATGTGATATAGTTTTAACTTTGTTTTATTGTAGCAATTCACTTATTACATCACTAATGAAAATTTATGCTAAGAAAACTGACTGATGTAAAGATAACCATGTGAATGTACAAGTACGTACCTTCCAGTATTCAGCTAAGGCATTTGAAATTTAACTTTTTTTTCCCCTTTTTTCCCAAATTTACTAGTCTTCTGAACTACATGCTTGTAGTTATTTTCTACTGTGAACTGGTAGGCCAGGTTTAAGAATAACAACAAAGATATAGCAAAATATAGGAAAAAAAAAAACTTTTGGTAAATATCTCATTAAAGGGATTGGTTGGATTCAGAAAAGAGGCATCAAGATCTAACTACTGCGAACCCATTAGAGGAATAGGAAGTTGAGTTAGAGTGGTGACTTAAATGAAATGACTTAGGTGCGAAAGATTAATATGTTAAACACTGTATGGTTTCTCTGACTTGGAAAACCCAAAACACAGACATTCTTTGGAATCATATGAAGTGATAGCTGGAGTTGGGGGAAGGGATAGGGAGGATGTGGGAGGGTAGAAAATGGGAAGGGATTGTAAAGTCGATACGGTACATATGCGTATGAAACACCCAAATTCATTGTAAATACTATGTATTACATTTGTATATTAATAAAAATAGTGGGGAAATTTTTTTCAACATTTGTTATAAGCCTATGAAAAATGTGAGCACTCTCATGTTCTGCTGGCCATATTCAGAATCTCTAGTAAAGGCAGTATCTAGACAAATTAAAATTCATTTGCTACCAAATTAATACCATAGCTGTATCACTGAATAAAAGAAAAAAACTCTGGAGGAACAGCTCAGTGGTTAAAGCACTGGCTTAACAAGCACTAAGTACCTGATACCACATAAGCTGGGTGTGTGGTAGAGTACACCTGTAAACCTAGGACTATGAGGCTGAGGCAAGAGAATTACTGTGGGTTAGAGGCCAGCCTGGGTTACACAGTGTGTTCAGAACCAACCTAATCACAGAGTAAGACCCTGTCTCAAAAAACAAACAAAAATACCAAATTCAAATAAATTTTACAGTACTTCAATTACCTAGTCTAAAAACAGCTGTGTGAAAAACAATTTTAATAGGTTTTTTTTGTTGCAAGTAATACAAGTGTCTTCTGCTACTGTCTAGTTTAAACTGTTCAAGTGGGCAAATATGGAGCAGTGATACTGCTGGGAGTGCCTAGGCAAATGAAAATTCATTTGCTTTTCTGATTTTCTGAATGTACGCAGTAACTGCTTTGTGGACATAGAAGAGGCTGTAATTTTTCTTAAGATACCTGCAGCAGAATTTGACTTTGAAAGCTCATGATCTTTGCAAGTTACTCTCAGCTCAAGAAAAAACCTACTCTTGCTTTATTGTCCATACAACAAAGTCATCTTTTAAGAATGAGTTATACTAAATCATTCTCATACTTAAAATCCATTACAAACTCCTCACTGTGCTTAGATATTCAAATTCTTTTCACTGACTTACAAGGTCCTCCATAATGTGGGCCCTGCCTACCTACCTCATGCTTATCTTTCTTAAGCTACACTTGCCAGTTTTTGTTCTTCCCCTCAAGTATTGTCACACTGCTTTAATCTCAAAGGCCTCTGCATTATTATTTCCTCGTACAATACTCTTTCCTCTTCTATGGTTGACTCAGACATCACATGGAAATCTCTTCCAAGGCACACATGTTGCACTGCAGTCAGTGACGTGGAATTACCATGTCAAGAATGATAACAGTACCTACTGCTATTTGAAATCATGACATAGTACAAAAACTTGAAGTCCATAAATTTGAGGCAAAGAACCAGGCTGATTCAGCAAATGCAGTACCTCCTCTTTCTCAGAGAAACACAGAGAAGCAATGCAGATCACTCCAAGAGCTTATAGAAGAGGTGATAATGTTTGAAAAATATCGCTTCCAAATTACAAATGTGTTGAAGATATATGACGTATGATCTGTATGAAAGTAATAGTGGAAGGTAGAGGGGGCATTAAGTTATACACAAGCAAAGTTTTTACAGTGTTGAATTAAGGTGGTTGTTATGGATTAGACCTAAAATGCGCCCAACGTCTCAAATGCAGAGATAGGGCTTTTGGAATGTGACAGGACCATAGGCGTGCTATACTCACCAGTGAATTAATCCACTGATGAGGTCATAGCTGATGTGCTGTCAATTCAAGTCAATTCAAGGAGGTCCACCTACTGCTTGAGCTGGCAGCAAAACTTAATTTCATCCACACACTTTTTTAAGGCAGAGGGAATTGAAGAGTTTTGGGGTCACCTGAGGCTTCCACCCAGAATCAATAGGAAGGTCTGGGAAGCCACACAATATGCCCATGAGATAGCACATGTGAAGCTGTGAGAAGTCTAAGGGGTAGTGGAGACCCCAAGAAGTTGGAGATGTCAGGAATGTGGAAAATCAACTGAGGAAAGCTATTGAAAAAAAGTCCAAATAAAAGGTAGAAATCGGCAAAAGGACTTTCAAAATGATTCAGTTACATGTTGTTATATGTTAAGATTCAATTCACAAATCAGATTTAAAGTACAAGGAGGAAAAAGACATGTCATGCACACACTGGCCAAAAAAGAGGCAAAGTGCCTACACTGATAACCTGGAAAGAAACAGGGCAAAGACTGCTGCTGGATATAAAGATGGATGTTTCCTAAGGACAGAAGGATTAATCCATCAGGAAAATATTACTATTTTTAACCATATACACACTTAAAAAACAACACTCCAACTTAACACAAAACTAAAAAAACATAATTAAAGAAAAACAGATAATAGTTCTTTTACTTTCATTAGAAAAATTAGGCAGAAGATCAATAAAGGAACAATATTATAAATTAAGGCTTAATAAAAATATACAATGCCTACACTTCATCAATAGAAGCAAATACACATTCTTCTAACATGCAAGTAGAATGTTGTCCAAGATAGAAAACACTGCACAAAGAAATTTTTTCTAAAAACAGACTTTTTTTTGAAAAACATAAACTTTATAATAAAGACAACTCAAATTTTTAAATGGGCAAAGAATATGAATAGATTTTCTTCAAAGTGATACATAAAGTGGCCAATAAGCATATAAAAATATGCAACTTATTTGGCTCCCATAATGAGATACCACTTTACAACAACCAGTATGGCTCTAATAACGAACGAGACTGATAATATTCTCTCTAAACTCATCTTTCTTCCCATGGACATTTACCTGTATAAACTGATGTGTGCTAGTTCTAGTAATGAATGAGACTGACAATAGGGAGTGTGAAAAACCAGAATCTTCTTATACTGCTCAGGGGAGTGTTACCACTATGGAAAACAATTTGAATATTACTCAAGATGATAAAAGTAAACTTACTATAATTCAGAAATTCCACTCCTATGTATAACCAAGAGAACTTAAAGTACATGCTCATACTAAAACCTGTACACAAGTGTTCATTATTCACAAAAAGTAGAAATATGAAAAACAAACGTCCATCAAATGAAAAGTAGACAAATAAGATTTACATTATCTAAGAAGTAAAGCCAGTAAAAGGAATCAAGTATAGGAATCAAACTTTTTCATGAGTTTCTCAAGTGTGGATTCAACCAACTGAATTAAAAATTGTGGAAAAACACCTGCATGTACACACATTCTTGGTATTAGCTTCTAAAAAGTACAGTATAGCGACTACGTACAAGTTATTTGCAATATGTAATTTAGAAATGATTTAAATTTAATGTATGGCTGCAGGTTATATGTGACTTGGCCATTTTATATAAGGGCCTTGAACATCTGCGGACTTTGTAATATGGGGTTTGGATGAGGAGAGTAGAACCAATTCCCCACAGGTACCAAGGGATGTTTGTATGAATGTCTGTTATAACACGAATGAACGTTGCAAACAGGCTAAGTAAAAGAAGGATTTTACTTATGGTATGTGCTAGCTAAGAAAAGGAGTATCTCTCTAACCCCAATTATCTGTAAACACAGTTTTACCTAATGTACAAACACACTTATGGTTTAGTTTGAAGACACATCTCAATCACTCCACTTTTAAAACTCAACACACATAGTTGGGAAACAGTGTTTTCTACTCAGCTGTCCACCAAATGGCATTCATCCTTCATACTTCCTCCAGATATCTTTCTAAAGCAGAGTTGTTACTACACACCTTTTTACTCTTTACACTGTAAGTCCCTCCCCCTCACCCTCCGCTTGACTTCATGCTATTATGGAGGCTGTATAGTAGCCAAGTCTGATGCTCAGACCTGAGGTAGAATCTAGGCTGTCAAGAGTTTGAAGCTGTCTCAGCATATACTAGCAATATGACTCGGGACAAATTACACAGCCTTTCTAGGAAGAATCTAGGCTGTCAAGAGTTTGAAGCTGTCTTAGCATATACTAGCAATGTGACTTTGGACAAGTGACACAGCCTTTCTGTGTCTTTGCCACCCTAGTTTACAGACCTAAGGACTAAATGCTTGGCTGTCATACTTATGCTGCACCTCCAGAGCAATGCCAGGCACAGAAGCACTCAATTGTCAACTATCACCATTATGACAACTCCCCCATGAATTTTATGTGCTTTATTCACCATTACTCACTATTATCTTGTACTTTACTACTTTACAAATCTCTTTTGCTAAAGATCTCTCAGCCTGTAATGATCTGGTCATCCGACACCAATTCTGTGTGCCAACTGAAACCTGATACAAATGCCAGGAAATCTATTTGACTTCCACCTCTCCTAGGGCACTCTAGTGATTATACTTTTATCAGTAAGTAGTTGACTGTGGATACGTTGGGGGAGGTGTTAAGGAGAAACATTCCTCCCTTCAAACTTTCAGGTATCTTAGACTAAACACCCAAATCCTCAAAGACAACATTTTCCTCAACCCTTATCTTCTATCAGTCTTGACTTTGCTCGCTTGTCTCCAAAGACTCATCTAACACTTCCTCAAACATAGCAGGCATGCTCCCTCCCAGGACCTCTGTGCTTTGCCGCCTGAATACCCCTCCCACCTCGGATCTCCACTGCTCCTTCTGAAACCTCAGACTTCCTGTCAAATTAAGTCTTTATCTGACCATTCTGAAGAGCAATAGGTTGCTGCTCCAATCTCCTTGGCTTGCCTTATCACTCCTACTCTTCTGTATTTTTTTTATCTCTACTTCATCTTACACTATGTTTTATATTCTTCAATTATAAGTACTATCAAAGAACAGCATTTATTTTGTTTACTCCTTTATCATCAGAACAAGCACACTATGAATGAATGCCAAACACACTTTGGCACATATTGTTATTCAGAAATAATCAAAATGGTAGTCTTGGTTTCAAGGAATTTATAGTCCAACTGTGGAAACGAACAGCTTTACAAATAACAAATATCTAACACAAGTGTAAACTGTTAGAGTCGGGATGCCAAAACACCATCTCTATAGTATTTCCCCCAAAATCTACAGCTTCAATTCAATCATGCAAAAACACCACACAAACTCAGATTGAAGGACATTCCACAAGGTAGCGAGCAATCATCTTCAAAATGTCACAAAAAATAAGGACTAAGTGACACAGACTGAAGGGGATTAAGTGTAACATAGAACCTTAGAACAGATTCTGAAACAATTATGAAAAGATAGTCAAACCAGAACGAGGTCCACAGTTTAGTGTTACTGTTCCAATGTTAATTTTCATTTTTATAATACTGTACCTTTAGGTGGGACACTAACATAGAGGAAGCTAGAATGTGGGAGGTGTTTGTGCTGACTCTGCAACAGTTCTGTTACCCAACCATTTGAAAATAAAGTTTTTTTAATGGTAAGTCTATAATACTTAAGGAGAGCTGCCAAAAAAGGCAATGGGAGATTTAAGTCTGAAAATAAAAGGCCCGAGGATCATATAAATTAAGTATTTGCCAACATACAGATGACACTTAAAATCCTAACACTACAATGAGATTAGCAAGGGAATGAGGCATTCATAAAACTCCTAATACAGTTTAGGGGGTCAAGGCAAGGAGGGAACTAGCAAGCACTGAAAATGATACTAGTGAAATAGAAGAAAAAGAAGTGTCCTTACAGGAAAAGAAAATGCTTCATGAAGAAGGAAATGAGCAACTATTCTGGACGCCATTAAACTCACTGAAAGCTGAAGGTGGGATGAGAAACGCAGAGGCCACAGGCAACCCAACAAAAGCCACTGTGGCAGGGAGCAAGCCTAATACTTCGAGTCCATGGAGAGACTTTACATGGGTTTAAACAATGCACCTCCCTAAAGACACATTACTTCCTGTAAGGATGCCATACAATATAATCAATATTTTTAAGCAAGATACTTAGTGCCATCTGCTGGAAAGCAACTGTCAAAAATATGTAATGATCTCTGCACAGTATGCAATTAGTACAATTACACAACATTCCTCAAAGTCTTATCACAACGAGCTCAGAGGAGAGCAAGAGAAAGTCAGGTGTGGTGGTGCACATCTGTAATTCCAGTACTCTGGAGGCTAAGGCAGTAAGACTGCTGTGTGTTCAAAGACAAACTGGTCTATACAGTGTGTTCAGCACCTGCCTGGACCCTGCCTCAAACCAAACCAAACCAAAAACCCAAACGAACAACTGGAAAAAAGAGAGAGAGAACATAAGAAAGGAGGATGGTATAGACAAAAAATATTTTTAAGAGTAGCTATCAGTGGAATAAAAAAATGAGGGAATAACTGGAAGGACAGATAGTTTAAAAAGTTTTAGTAATGTGAGAGAGATCACAAAAGTTTTTGTATTAGTGATAATATTCTAGGAAGGAGGTAAAACAAATGATAAGGAATAGAAAGGAAAATTGCTGAAATTATATTCTTGAGTAACAAGGGCTCAACGACAGGCGGATGCTTCAACTGCAGCAAGGGATCTGCACCTGAATGCAGACATGTTCACTGATAAAACAGGAGGTACAGAAGATCTCCTTCGCTTCTCTCCTCAGTGGAACAGCAAGCAAGGCAATAAGCTGAGAGTGAAAAATGAAAAATGAGGTAGTGGAGACTGGAAAGAGAAATACTGGCCATCACAATGGGAGTGTGAAGAGAGGAAAGGCGGCAGGACATCAGGCTGCACTGAAGGCCTACGTGAGCTCCACAGCCAACATGTAAAGCAACGTTGTAAGTCATGCTTACCATCTACATGCCCAGCAACACTGAATTGGATTTAATCAGGATTAAATTCAGGATGTAACTAGATTTGAGCAGGGGAAGGTCAAGAAATTCAGGGTAAACACAAATGAGCAATTTATAAGTTGATTCTACGTAAAGAAATGAGGATGAGAGTTCAGAACACGCTGGATTAGAGTGAGACCATGTCTTCAAAAAGAGAAACGAGACGACAAAGGGATTTAACGAGTAATGTGGTGAATCAAATTCCCCAAATTTTTAATTAAAAACTTCAAATGAACTTCCCACACTTCCTTACCAAATCTAGAATCCTCAAGCTTATGTTCAATGCCTTGCCAATCTACTCAAATATTTTTAACAGTTATTTGTTCTAAGGATTGTGAAATTCCAAAATGGCAATGAGGATATTTTAGAGTACCCAAATGTTCTCCAGTCTTCCTGAAAACTTCCGAGAGCTTCGCTGATGTTGTTCCCAAAAGGAATTGTCAGCCGTTAAACTTAGTTTTCCTTTCTGTTTTTGAGACAGGACCTCCTTCTGTAGCCCAGGCTAGCCTTGAACTCACAGTAATCCTCCTGTCTCAGCCTCCAAGTTCTGGGATTATAGGCATGCACCACCATGACCAGTTTTATGTGGTGCTAGGAAATCGAACTCAGGACCTTGAGCAATTTATCTGCTGTGCTAGTCCTCCAGCCCTCTAAAACCTAAGTCTTATCTCCTAACTTCTACAGAGTTTAAAATTGGACATGTAATATGTGAGCTGGGCTACAAACATAGCTTTATTATAAGAAATCCTTTGGTGTAATTATATCCTAGTGAAAGTAAGCCAGAAATCACCTTTCTATTTATCATCTCTTACTTTTAACTCCTCTCTTTTATTCTACTCTTTAAAGCTTTTTTCGATAATAGTAATAATTTTGGGCATATCTGTACACAACAGCTCTATTAAAGAAATGCACTTACAAACCCTAAACATATAATGATGTATCTCAATTCTTACTAAAATTAGCTAATAAAAAACAAAATTTCCTTCATCCACAACAAAACATAAGAACTACAAACGTTGAACTTGTTTTTAAGAAGTATAGATTCATTACACCACTCAGGGAGTCTTAAGTCGATTCCTGGAGAATGCTGTACTCCCTGTTGGATACCTCTTTTCCAAGCCAACATAAACACAACACTAGCCAGCGGGGAGGAACAAATTATGAAAAGCTCACTCCACCATCACCTCCTAGAAATGAGGCCACAGCTGCTTGTTAGCAACACAGAGGCTTAAAGAGTTATTTCATAACAAAAAATTTTTGAGAAGGATTATCTAAGGAAGAACAGGTACCTTTTCCTATCTCAGTAATAAAATAAAATATTCACATGAAGCCAAAGTTTGTTTCGTGTTTTCAATTTAAAATTTTTCTCAGCTCTACTAATTCGTATCAGCTGGAAAGGCACAAAGATATTTCATTAAAAATGGACAAGAACTGATTAAGGAAATGCTAACATAATTCACACTGAAAGCAGCATGCTTCACATCCCAATTTCTACTACACCAAGGTTAATGTTTCATACTCAAGCCTCTGTCCAAACATCTCACATGCAAGCACTCACTACTGTGAAGCAAGATATAAATGGCAATGTGACACAACTTGTACTGTAACAGAGGAAGGAAGTATGGAGTGGGAGAAAGATTGTTGCTGACACAGATTTGATTTCTGCAAAGTAACATGACAAGCTCCAATTGAAAAATAAATTAATGTAACCTGGTATTATTTTCAAACCCAATACTCAATGTCTAATATACACAAACCAATGACGCATTGAAGCAAAAAAAAAACCCTATTACTTGGCAATAAAGAGTTGGCTCAACCAAACCATCTGAAGTGCCAAGGTTCAAACTTAATTACTGCTTTGACTATCAGAGAGTGCTACACTAACAGAACCACCATCTCCCAAATTTTCCAGATTACACTGTGAAAACAAGGGAAGAGACCAAAGTTGAAGGGTTAGTATTACCTGCAAAGCCTGTAAAGCCAGTCACCTGCTGACACCCATAGGTACCACACTCAACATATCTCCCACACCTATTTTACTGTTTTGGCAAAGTGAAATAATGAAATCTTGGTATCAATGTAATTGAAAGTGATCAAGTAACAATAACAGATCAAACTCATTGTTCAGCATCAACCAATTCAATAGGTAGAATTCTACTACAGCTAAATGTTTTATCCTATGACACAGTGGTCTTCTGGACTTTCAGCTATCTCAGACATTTCTCTTTCATATTTTGACATATTTATGTAGACCCTTTATATCCTGGCCTTAGTTTTGACAATTAAGATCTACTCAAGTGTTATAAACAATTTTGGGGGGCCAACATATGAAATAAAACCCCTTCCAACAAGATAATATAAATCAAGCAATTGCTACTGCAATTGCACTTTACATATAAAGTTCCTGTTTTCTCTGTAAATTCATTTTAATGTATCTTATTTATGTATCAAGATCTAAAAAGTTACACCTTAGATATGTAAACATCTCTGAAATATTTTAATCACAAAAACAATGATCATAAGAGCTCATTTATTTTTATGTGTGAAAGGATGAAGGTCATAAGTTTATTAAGTTTCTCTGTAAGAACATAGTTAAGACATAACCAACTTAATAAGATGTTAATTATGTTAAATGAAATTGGCCAAAGAAAATTATGTTAAATAAAGCTAGCCAAAGTACTAACTAGTAGTCTAGCATACAATCTTAGGGTTCTGTGTCATGGTTCCCTTAGATTAAAAGAATGGTGGGTGTTCCAAAAGGATGCTTCTAGAGGGATTACTTCTCTAATTTGGGATTTATGATCACTGACCCTTTGAGCATAATAAAATGTAGAGTAGGCGTCAACGATAATTTATTTCATTTAGGTTGGGCTACTTATAACTTCCTCTTAGCTCTGAAAAATATGTATAGATAGCTATCTTAAAAACCTCACTATAAATAACAAACATTCACAATGCAGACCAAGTATCCCTTATTTGAAATACTTGGGACCAGAAGTATTTTGGGTTTTGGCATATCTGCATATAAATAATAAGGTATCTCGGAGAAGGGACTCAAGGCTAAGTATGAAACTCATCTATGTTTCATATATACTTTATTCATACAGGTTGAAGATAATTTTATACAATTGTTTCAGTGCACCTGCTTTTTGACTGCAACCTGTCACATGAGGTCAGGTGTGAAACTTTCCACTTGTAACGTCATGTCAGCCCTCAACTTTCATATTTTGGAGCACTCAGGAGTTCAGACTTTCACATGGGAAAAATCTTTCTAACAGTCGACTTTCATTCTACTATCACCCTTCCTTAGGCCTGCATACTGCCCCTTATCTCCTTTGTTAGTTCTCTTTTTCCCAATCCAGTTTCAATTCATTACTATTTTATAACAATTTTTTTGAGGCAAGGTCTCACTCTGTACCCCAGGCTACATAACAAATTTTTTAAAGAAAGAAAAACCATAATGTGATAATCTCTTAAATATAGTATTCCTGATTCAAATTCTAAGTTTAGAAATAGGCACTGTTAATAGCACTGTAACTTCAATATAAACTGAAGAGCTTACTCTTCAACTACAATCTTTCCACATTTCTAAAGTCAAGATTCTGCTAAGATACATGATATATACAAGAAATTCTATCAGTGATTGACCTCAGATTTCAAGATTACTGTTAAAGTGAGCAAAAGTCAAAGTCATGGGACTTTCTAAAAGACCAGAAAAGATCTGTCACTCATTTTGCCTCTTTGGTTTCTATTACGGAAATGACATGATACTTAATCATATTCATAACCACAAAATTTTTTCTTGAATCCAGAGATCCTAAAGTATTATGATGCAATTTTTTTCAAGAAAAAGTATATGATGCAAGTTCTTTTTTAAAAAATCACCACAGACAATATTTAGCAATTATAATTTGAGCTACGCAAATTCTCAAACAACTGTGAGAACCACCAGTGGACATTTGATGGACATTTGAAGTCAGGAGCTAGGCTACTTAAGATACGGATCTGTGCATATTTATAAGAATGTGCTGAAGAATACTTTGAGCCTACAAACCTTTTATGTATGATGGTGGTAAACTCTCACATTGAAACCTGCTTATAAATCTCACGCCCTAAACATTACTTCTTACTTGTGTCTTCTACTGGTAAGTTATACAGCATGATATTTGCAACAACTGCCCAACATTAAAGCTCTCAAAGTTGTTTATTATTATCTAGCAAAGAGGATTTATGACACACTCGATGTCTAAATGGGTTAGGCTTTTATAATGAAGTTTCCTTACCTGGAAGCATTATGAATTCTCAGAATGTAAAAAGTCACAAATTTCTATTTGCATAGCTAAAAAGTTCAGGATTTTTTAAAATTTGAAAACTATATAAGAAATGCTTCCCTTATACCACTTCCCATTCCATCAAAAATCTATTTTTCTAGCAGATTTTCCTCTATGATTCTTTCCAAAAAGCTTAGAAAATTATATGCCAAAAAGTTCCAAAAGGACCAAAAACAGTAATACATATGCAATCCATAATAACGATATTGTTTTAGCTTCAGAATTTTATTTAAAGGTTGCACAAGGCCAGGTTAGGAGACCTGCAAACCTGGGTGATAAAAGGAGAAGAGGACAAAAAATTCATTTCCCATCTTGTATAGACACTTGGTAACAATGTAGCCTTTCAGTCAACCACTGGTTATTTCAGAGTCACCAATGAGATTTATCTCTGTATGTGAATCATACGATTAATGTCACATGTAAACTGGTAATTTAAATATGTGTGCTTATTAAAAACTGAAAGTATATTAGCATTTTCATTAATTAAAATTCTAGGCACTTAACAAATTTAAGGCACAGACCCATTTAGAAATTAATATATAAGAATAGTATAAAAATATCACAAAAGGCTAATGTAATGTATTATGACTGAGCATGCTTCCTTTTAGGTGTGTTTTCGGTGTCTGATTCTTTAAATCTCAATCTACGTGCGTAGCAGGTGGTGAGGTGACAAATTGGCAACTGGTCAAACACAAACCTCCTTAGAAATACTCTGAACGATGTATTATTATGCTCACATCAGGAAAACCCTTTCTGAGGTCAGAGTAGTACACACACACACACTTCAGCATGGTTACATTTGTCATTATCATTGATGGCATACAGCTCCTTCAAAACCTCTTCCATTCCGTAGAAGAATTCAATCACAAACAGCACTATATAACTGGTGACATGGAATAAAATCAATTCTCCTACCAAATACTCCTAATGTGATCAATTTTTATAAACACCAGAAAACGTATACCATCAATTTGGATGACAAAATATCCCAAGGCCTATGAAGCTTAACCCTCATATCTCAGTCATGGCTGCATGACCAGGAAAAGGAACGTCATGATGGACTCCTGCATTCTTCACATTGTGCTCATGGACAAAGTCTGTGTAGTTTCTACATGCAGCCTGGGGTGGGGGCAAGGCCCTTGTGCTCCACTGGTTTCCACCACGTTGACAGCGGTCACTGGCAGCAGAGAGCCTGGATGGTTGGGGAGTGGGAGGGGAGGAGAGTTAGTGAACAGGAACAAGAGAAACAGATGTGTGAGAGGTTTTAAGGAGACAGGCAATATGACCAGCATGCATCACTGCTATAAGCAGTTACCAACATCTACTCCATGCAACAACAATATTCAAGAACAACAAAGAGCAGAAATTCAGTTACATGTAATGAAATATGAAAATACAGATAAATAATCAAAATCCGCTAAGTAAGTTACAGAAGAAATGCCACAGAAAGTAACACACTCTGTATCTGTCCATGATGTTGCTGTAAAAATCAAAGGTAGAAATACTTGGGGTTCTAATGAGAATACAAAGTAATATTCATCACCTACTTTATTCAAGTACTCGATAAAAGCTAATACAAGAACAAGCCATATATATGGAGAAAGGCAACTGTGAAAATTATTCACAAAATTAAGAGATTTCACAAAACTGAAATCTAGCAAACAAAATTAAGAATATTTTTTAAAACTTCCTTCAGAAGTTTAAGCAATGGCCCTAATTAATAAAAGAAAAACACTGCATCTTTCACAGTCAATATCCATAGGACATCAAATGAAATAACAACAGGTACAGGTACAGAGATGATAAGTCCTCCCTAAATGAAAGCCGCTTAATAAGCATATTAGATATCTTTTATTGCAGTGCTATAGAACCAGCCTACAGAATTAGAAGAGTGAAAATTGCAGACATGCAGTTGCTGTAAGATGTGATCAGAGTCCTCCAGTAGAAAGAAAATATTTGCCAAGGTTCAGTGAATCAGTTTTATAATACGGCAAGAAGGGAAGTGCATCACCTAAAAACTATAAAGAAAAAAAAATCATCCCCAATATAAGATATGTCTAAAAGTTAGACATAGTATATCTTAAAGGTTTATGTTCTCCTTTAATAGATTCATTTTGTTTTTGTTTTCTTTTGTCTTGTTTTGAGCCAGGGTCTTACTCTGTAGCCCACGCTGGGCCTGAATTCAGTATGTACCGCAGGCAAGATTTGAACTCACAGCAATCCTCCTGGCCTCAGATTCCCAAGTGCTGGAATTATGGGCATGTAACACCACGTCCAGCTTTATGTGGTACTGAGGAATCGAAAAGCGCAATGAAAGCACTTTAATCGCTGTGCCATTCTTCCAGCCCAGATCCAAGGTTTTCTAAATATTAGTTTTTATTTGTTGTCATTTATTTAAAAATTTATGTTTTTACATTACATAAACTGTTTCTCAAAAGGTTGTATTTTAAATACTCTACAAATAACTAAAAGAGCAAATCATTTACCCAATTAGTGGTCCAATTTGAAAAGCATTAACAAGAAAAAGCTAAAGATTTTTAACAAAGAGATTTAGATTAAACTGTTAACTGCTAGAAACAGAACAGTTCATTATTCTGCCTAGTTGTTCCAACCTAGGAAGTATTTCAAAATTTTATTACCTTAACATTTTCTAAAGGAGGACTATTCTACATTCTTTACATCAAAACATGCAGAAACAAAGAAAGAAATGTAGAATGCATTTTAAATTAAGGCTCGAGAATCCATCTGCTCTAAGACCCGTCAGCTCCATGTTCAGTCCCATGTCTGCTGACATACACTGAAGCTCACTGGGCTTAAGGGTCACTACTCTACTCCATTTAGAAAAAGAAGTCTCAGAAATACTACATAAAGAAGGAGGATACACAGTTCCAAATTTTTCATTTTTTTGGAAAATTAATCAGATTCTGTATTTTCTCTCTGCAAAGGCAGAATCAAAGGAACTAGATAGTGCCTAACAAATCAAATTCAACAAATTTAAATATATACCCGTTAAATTGAAAAAACTAAAGATTTAATGTCATAATACAGGATGCAAACTAAGCAGATTCTTCTGATACTTTACTAGTATAAAGGCCAGCATATATTTAGTTCTTTTATAGTTGAAGTCTCAGTGTAACTAATACAACCAAGTAGATGGAAATCTGAAGGAGATAAAACAGCTCTCTATTGGAGCTGTGTTTTCGGTAAGAAATTAAATATTTTAGATGCTTTATGACTAAACAATGGACATTTAAAAGTCTCATTCCTGACCACTTTAAGTGTGTGCCCACATGCATGCACACCAATAAAGAATCCCTTCATCACACTCCCAAGTGAAAAGAAACTTATGAAAGGAGAAAATGTAAAGAAAGTCTCTTGATTTTAATTGCAAATGATTTTGAACTGAAATAAAATGCCCAACCATCAAAAGCAAAGCACCTTGCAGTTAGTTAAGCCAACAACAGTGAAAAATAAAAATTAAATAGCAAAAGTCTGAATATAATCACCAACCACTGTTGACCCACCACCACGAAGGAAGGACTGGCTGCACAGAAAGCTGACCAAAACCTTGAGATCACCACAGAAACTCATTAGATTTCAGGCACTAAATAAACTAAGAGCAAGAGAAAAAGGAAAAAAAAGTCCTATGAATTATCAAAGTTCATTTAACACACACAAAATCTGAACAGATGACATACCCAACATTACTAATCAAGTAGTACCTCAAGTGTACTACCCTCCCAAATCACATATATTTGGGAAAAGATGAAACCAAAAGATTAACCCCAACAAGCCACAAAGTATTCATATTTGTGTAATTATTATTAATATAGAAAAGGACAGAATCTCTAAAAGTGGTATATTCCATGCTTTACTTTATTATATTCTAATCATGTTTTCTTTATGGTTTTTGTTTGGTCTATAATGACAAAAATATGCCTCAAGAAGTAACTTCCATTCATGGAGTAACAAGTAGCAAATGTATTTTTCTGTATGGATCTTAGAAAGAGCACTAATATCTAGCAAAGGAAGATTTTTTCAATAGAGAATCACCCATCTCTCCCAAATCATGCTAATTAAAACAAAGATAACTGTGCCATGCTATTCATTTATAAAACTGCACTACCTGGTTCATCAATATACTTTTCTTTCCTCTTCCCTTTGACTGCCCAACACTATGCTGTGCAGTTTACAAATATGAATAATTTGTTTCCAAGTATATTTAAAATACTCCAAGATTTTAACTTAAAATTTAGAATATTATTAAAGCAATATTTGGGTTTAAGAAGTTAACAAACCATTTCCTGTCTCGCTGATCTGTTCCAGAACTCCGTGGAAGATTCTCTATTTCCACCAGCATAGGACCAGAAGATGTGGAAGGAATCACAGGAGTCGCAGATCTCACACCCCAAGACTTTGGACAAAAATTATAAGAATAACCTATTTTGCCCAGACAAAAGATCTCACCAACAAACAGAACATTTAAAATAGAATCCTAATAACATAGTGAATAAATATGCCACAAATAATTGTGTGAATCTAATATACTACCTTATAGATAATAATTTAATTGATTAGTGTTTATTCATTTTTCCTGAAATTACAAAGGCAGAAAATGTTTTAAACAGCATCTGCCCTGATTATAACATCTTAAGAGAATAAAACAGGGAATTACAAAGCTCATACAAGATTGTATCATTATGAAAATCCAACTAATCCAACTTCTGTTTGCTGCAATTAACTACAATGCTTTAGTGTTTCACAAGCTTAATCTCTTACCTGTTGGGAGTCGTCATTCTGAGTTGAAACATTGTTGTGAACACTGTAATGGGGGAAAATCCATTAAGAAACTATATATAAAATTCCAGGGCTTCACTTTGTAAGATTATAAATACACTAATAAAAACATCATAAAGGACATCAATGTTTTACTTAGAAGAAAAAAATTCACCAGTAGTATCTAAAACTAACAATGGCAGATGCCCAGAAAACATGTTTTTTAAGGTACTTTTTTATTTTTATAATCTGTTCATTTGATGTTTCTAAAAAAATTGTGCTTTAAACATTTGGTTTACAACTAATTGGGTTTTATTCATTTGACAAAGAAAAAGAACAGCATAAACAATTCCTTATATTCACGACAGTCAGCACAAAAACCCACATAAGCTTACCAGTCACTCCTCCTGCATATTCCTATCTATGACGATTTCCAAGTATTAGCAACAGTTCTGCAATTTATAATTATTTCTATGTATACAATCCTCCCCAAATGACTTACAAATATGTTTTCAAATTTTTAGTTTAGACTTTACTCATATTCCACCCTATCCAACTCTTCATTCCTCAAAAATACTTAATACTAACAATGAAAACAGAAATGAAAGAACAGAAAAATACCCTCAAATCTATATATTCAACAAGAACTGAAAGATGCAATACTACCTAACTAAAGAGGAAAAAATTTGCTGATTTCAGTCAAAATTTCAGAGTAACGTATTTCTGAAGTAAAAATCTAACTAATTTAAAAAGAAATGGCATGCACGGTTTTAAAAAAAGAAAATACGCTGAAAGTGAGAAAGCAATTTACAGATTTAATGGTAGCACTATGTTCTAGGAAAGTGAGATGCAAAATTAAATATAATTCAGCACTTACTGTTATCTGCCTCAGGGATAAGAAACCCCCAGGAGATTAAAAAGACAATCATTACCAATGGCAAATTGGCACAAACATCACAGCAATACTTAGCAACAGTAGACCCAGCTAAGACATCATTCTACTGAAAAAAACGGGCAAAACTTCTCAGACAGGAAGTCAGAATATAGCATCCAGAAGCATTTTTAGAAGGTAAGAACGAAGCAAAAACTATCTCAAAATGAAAACTAGCTAATTAAGGAAGAATTCAAGATTTAAGTGGCTTCACTAAAATACCAGGCAAAAAAGAGCAAAAATTATTCACATCCTTTTAATGAACTCCATTTCAATTACAAGCTGAGTCACTAGAACTTGCACTATCACTGTCTGGATCGGACTCCTGATTAGCAAGAGACTGTTAGAAGAATTCAATTAATATTAGCAAAAGTCCAAAAAGTAACAAATGAGAACAAAACAAAATTTCTTTAAGATACAGGGTAACCGGGTCAATCAATTAACCTGTTTTTAAAAAATATTTTAATATGTAATCATTGTACATATTAATTTAATGGATATGGTGCGGTATTCCAACCCATGCATACAGGACGTACTCACTGGATTAAAGCATCATTCCCATTAATATTATTGTTCATGTTTGGAACTTTCTAGCTCCTCTCTTCAAGATCTTCATAAAATATTTTAAATTCATTTGAAAATCTCTCTTTTTTTGAGACATGGTCTCATTCTGCAGTCTAGGTTCTAGGTTGGTCCTGAACTCACTATGTAAGCCCAGGCTGGCCTCAAACTCACAGCAATCTATGACCTCAGTTTTCCGACTGCTAGGATTATAAGCATGTACCATCACATCCAGCTAAAAAAAATCTCTTCAATATAATCTAACTCATCTCTTTTCCCTCAATCTAGTTCATTTAAGGCAGTTAAAATTTTTTTAACTGTATAATCAAAGAACAGACTACAATTCTAAGTTTTATGTAACTTGTGCAAAATGATGCTAACTAGTTTAACAGGTGATGGAACTGATGCCCTGTTACTAACACCGTCTTAACAGTCTTTATAAAACATTGCTTCATTCAAAATAATGTGAATGAATTTTCAAATGTATTTAGCACTTAACTTATGTAATAGACAAAGTATCTAATTTTTTCCTATGTAAGTTTACCTCCAAGCCAATTATAAAATCACAAAATAAAAATCTTCAGTGTAGATGTATTGCCAAGGTAATTCTGAAACTATTACCCATGAGGCATGATTTCTTTGTACTAACTAGATTCTTCCCAGAATATTATGTTGGTATAAGTACGAATGATCCTTAGTATCACTGAAACTACTTGTAGTCTGCTTGCTATAGAAGTTAAGACTTAGGACTCTACGGTTCCTTTGGCATTCTCTGAAACTTCTTTAATTGGAATAACTTTAGTAAGTGACAACTGCCTGCTAAGCTAGTAAAAAAAGAAACAGTAGTCAAGCTCAGTGGCACATGCGTGTAACTGCAGTTACTCAGAAGGGTGAGGCAGAAGGAGCCCCTGAGACCACAAGTTTGAGGGCAGCTTGGGCAACATAGCAAAACCAGTCTAAGTAATACTTAATAACCAATATACTGATGATTCCTTAAAATGTCACTTTTCTTTTTCCCTAATGTACACTGTAGAAATCAAGACTCACAATAAAGTAATCAGGAAGTAAAACAGTATAAAGAAAATGAAATGAATGCCACTAGCCAATTTAAAAACCTAGAACTGCAGAGTAGTTACAAGGTCAAGAAACTTTTCATGTCAAGTTGTTGTGCCCTTTCAACAGGTACTGTTTTCCATTATTTTGCATGAAGCAAAACCATGCAAAAAGAACTGCATGGCCAGAGAGAAAGCGCATGCATGCCAGTCCAAACTCCAGGTCTCTCAAGTACTACATGAGTGGTGCTCAATAACCTTCAGGAGGGTTCGGTCTCCCTTCTCATTTCATATCTAAAAATCTATTCCCTTTTCTTTAATGGGATCTTGTTCTATTGTCCACGCTGGTCCTGAAATCACTATGTATCCCAGGCTAGATTGGAACTAAAGGCAATCTTCCTGCCTCAGACTCCTGAATGCAGAGATTTGCAGGCATGCACCCCCACACTCAACTAATTCTTAAGACATGCTGAGGAATTGAACCCTGGGCCTTGTGCACACCAGGCAAGCATTCCAACCACTGAACTATGGTTCCTGCCCCTAAAAGTCTATTTTTAAAATAATTTAAAAATTAAGAAGCTGTCATCACTTAAGTATCCTATTCCTGCTGTTTCCTAAGCCAAGGCATCAATAATAGTAACATCTAATGCTGAGGGCACAGCTCGGTGGTTGAAGAGCTTGCCTAAGAAGGGCAAGATCCTGAGTTTGATTCTCCAGCACCACATAAACTGGGCATGGTAGCACATGTCTATAATTTCAGCACTTGAGAGGCTGAGGCAGGAGGATCGCCATTTATCTGAAGTCAGCCTGGGCTATACAGTGAGATCAGGATGAACCTGGACTACAGAGCATGACCTGTCTCACAAAAATAAAATAAAAGTAAAATAAAAAGGGGCTAGAGGTGGTGTAGCTCAGAGGTAGAGATTTCCTAGCACAAGCAAGGTCTTGGGTCCAATCCCCAATACATAAAAATATATATGTAAATGAACCAAATAAAGACCTCAAATAAAAACCTACTCTTATCTTTAAGATAACACACACAAAAAAGAGAAAAGTAAAACTAGAACAAATAGAAGGTATGAGCATTAGAACAAACATTAGCAAACAGAGAGGAAAAAAGTAGAACCAAAAGCTGATTCTATTCAAAAAGGGCAACAGAAGTGACAAATTTTTAGTCTAATTGATCAAGAATAAAGACATGACTAAAATCAGAAAGAGGGCAGGTACAACTGATCTTACGAAATAAAAAGAAACAGTTTAATAATATGAACTATGCACTGAAAACTTAGGTGATTTGAAAAATGAAAAATCACAGGAGAAACTCTCAAACTGATTCAACATTTATAATAAGAGACTGAGTTAAGAATTGAAAAATGACACACGAGAAAAATCCAAGCTTGATGAATTTAATGGTGAATTCTACAATAAAATCAAGGAAAATTAATACCAATTCTTTTCAAATTTACTCTGTAAAAGCCAGTATCATCCTGATAACAAAACTAGGCAAGGCATCATTAAAAAAAAAAAAACCTACACACCAAAATACTAGCCAACTAAATCAAACATGTAAGAGTAGATAATACAGTGTGACCAAGTGGGATTTATCTCATCAATAAAAGTGCTTATTTTGCAAAAACCGAACTTTACACCTGTAATCCCAGCACTCCGGAGGGTGAGAAAGGAGGACTGAGGCCAAGGTTAGCCTGGGCTCCAATAGGAGTTTAGGACCAGCCCAGGCTACAGAGCAAGACATTGTCTCATAAAAACCAAATCAAAACAAAAAACTTTGTTCTTTGAGATACTTGTGTGTAAGTATCATAACTGAATCATCTTTATATCCAATCAGCTGTCAATAAGAAATGTCATTCTCACTGTGAATACCACATTCATTCCCATCTCACTATTTTTTTTACATTGCTTTATTTTTCTTCTTGCTAGGTTTATCTGGCATTATTTATTTATTCTTTGCTAGAACCCTAATGTCTACAGACTACATGACATTGAGATCTTCAACAACAATTTAATTAATAACAAATACATAAGTTCCCAAACATTCTCTATTAATTCCTACATTGCAAGATTCTACTCACCTGACTTCTTCAGGTTTTGGTGAAGTGGCTGACAGAAAAAAAAAATTAACATTATATGAGCTTCACTCTCCATAACAAACTGCTTTATTATTCTTCAAAGTAAAGTGTTGATAAACTGCTTTATAAAGGTCAGCTTTCCCAAACACAGATTTACAAACTTTCATTTTAAAAAATTGTTCTGTAGTTCAAATCAGTAGAGTCAATAATGGCCATTACTTCCATTTTTAAAATAAAGTGATACATTCTGGAGTGAGCTCACTGCTTCCAAATCATACCTGGTGAAAAACAGAGGTAACAGTAACAAACTATAACAGTTTAACTTGTAGCTATTAATAGTGCCTGGAGTCATACTCAGCAATTTAAGTGCCAGCCTAGAAAAAACAAGGCCTTGAGTTCATGATATCAACTGGACATGGTGGAGTATGCCTGTAATCCCAGCACTGGGGAAGCTGAGGCAGGAGGATTGTTGAGAGTTGAAAGCTGGCTAGTGAGTTTGGTACTAATCTGGACTATAGAGCAAAATTCTGTCTTTAAAAAATGTGTGTGTGTGTCTATTATTTAACATAATTTACAGTCATATCAAAAATTGTGAATATAAATCAACTTAAAAAAATTAAATATTGGCCCCATGGCGGAGCCAGGGCCCACCGCGCACCAGGCAGGGCCACTTCAGAGGAGGCTGGTAGGATTCACGGACATTTTGTTTGCCGCGCCTCGCCTCAGGGACCTGTGCCTGAGTCTGGGCTAGGCTAGCACCAGGCAGGACTGCTTCAGAGGATGCAGGTAGATCTCTTGGACATCTACCCCCGTCCCTTGCCTCAGGGGCCCACGGCAGAGCCTGGGCTCAGCTAGCAACAGGCAGGACTGCTCTGGAGGAGACTGGTAGGATTCCAGGACATTTTCCCTGTCACCCCTCAAATCAGAGGCCCGCTCCAGAGCCTGGGCTCAGAGCCTGACCTCGGAGGGGGCTGGTAGGCCTCTGGGATATCTTCGCCCGCCACCCCTCACCTCAGGGGCCTACTGCACTACCCGGGCTTGGCTAGCGCCCAGCAGGTCTGCTCCGCAGGGGCTGGTAGGTCTCCTTGCCATCTTCCCCGCTGCCACTCGCAGCAGGGACCTATGGTGGATCCTGGGCTTTGGGAGCACCAAGCAGAGCCTCTCCAGAATAGACCAGTGGGACTCCCTGCCACCTTCCCTGCCACCCTTCACAGAGGAGGCCGCACGGAGACTGGGCTTTGCCAGTACCGGGTAGAGCCGCATCGGACTAGACGGAGGGGGATATGCTGCCATCTCCCCCGCTCCTCTCAGAGGTGGTCAGCACAGAGGTTGTGATCTCCCAGCATCGGGCAGAGCCGAGCCAGGGTGAGTCTCTAGGGAAAACCCAGGGAGAAACAACCAAAGAAAACAGAACCATGAGGAAGCGTGGAAATAAATCTCCTTCAAAAAGTTTTTACATACCAGAAGAGCATAATAGAAATCCTGAAAATGCAGAATCTAAAGATGAAAGAAACAAAAATTATGGTAACTTCTGGGCCCAGAAATACATCAAATTAAAGCAGGAATTAAAACAGGATTTAATGCAGGAAATGAAGCAGGAAATGAAAGTCATAGAGCAAGAGCTACACCAAGACCTAAGCTAAAAGCAAGCGTTGATAAGTACAGGAGATCAAAGAAATGAACCAGAAAATAAAGAAGGCAATACAAGAAATGAGAGAAGAACACAAAGACATAAAATAAATGCAGATATCCAGGAAGTGAAAAAAAACACACAAGTCACAATAAGCAATGATATCGAAAAATTTCAAAATACATTATCAGACTTAGAAGACAAAAATGACAGAGTAGGAACAGAAAGACCATAAAGAATGCAAAGTAAAAAAGGAAGTGAATCATTACAACGACTGATAGATGATTCAAAGAGAAACAATCTAAGAATTATGGGAGTCCAAGAGAAGATCAAGGGCGAAACAAAAGGCTTAAAAGTCATATTCAAGGAAATCATGGAAGAAAATTTCCCAAATCTAAGAAGAGAAATGAACATTGAGCTACTGCAGGCATACAGAACACCAAACAATATGGATCAGAAGAGAGCCTCATCACAACACATCATAATTAAAGTTGAAGAAATCCAACACAAAGAGAGAATACTAAAAGCGGTAGGAGAAAAGCACAAGGTGACCTACCATGGTAAGCCCATCAGGATAACTGCAACCTTCTCAACCCAGATTCTAAAAGCCAGGAGATCAAGGAGCAATGTCATTCCAACACTAAAAGAACACAAATTCCAACCAAAGACCACTATATCCAGCACAACTATCTATTAAACTAGAGGGAGAAATTAAAATTTTCCATGATATAGAAAGCTTAAAGAAACTTGCAGCCACTAAGCCATCACTGCTGAGAATTTTCACAGGAAACTTGGACAGCGAAAGAGAGGCCAATGACACAAGTGACCCCAGAGGGGGAAAAAAACGACTAAAGCTAGAGGAGAATGAGCTGAGAAAAAAGTAAAGCCAGTAAACAACACGGAAAAACTAAAACTCTGGCGGGACACACCAAACATACCTCAATAATTACCCTAAACGTGAAGGCCTCAATTCACCTATCAAAAGACAGACTAGCTGACTGGATCAAAAAACAGAAACCCACAATTTGCTGCCTGCAAGAGACACACTTCACCCACAAGGAAACTCATAGACTGAAAATAAAACGCTGGAATTCAGTATTTCATGCAACAGGACCCAGAAAACAAGAAGGGGTAGCTATATTAATCTCAGACTCTTCAGATTTCAAAAGAAAACAGGTGAGGAGAGACAAAGATGGCCACTACATACTGGTTAAAGGAACACTACAACAGGAAGAATTCACAATTATCAATATATATGCCCCCAACTCTAGAGCACCCAATTATGTAAACCAAAAATTACTAGATCTGAAAGGACACAAAGATCCCAATACAATTATAGTAGGGGACTTTAATACCCCACTATCACAAATGGATAGATCAACCAGACAAAAAATCCACAAAGATATGCAATTGATGAAAGACACAATAGAAAACTTGGACATAACAGAGGTTTACAGAGTTTTCCATCCAACATTAACTGACCACATGTTCTTCGCAGCAGCACACAGAACATTTTTGAAAATAGACCATGTCCTAGGTCATAAGTCATCCTTAAACAAGTACAAAGGGATAGAAATAGTTCCCTGCATACTCTCAGATCATAGTGGAATAAGACTGGAACTTAACAGCAGCAGAAACAGAAGAAAATACACAAATATACTGAGACTTAACAAATTACTACTGACCAAACAATCGATCACAGAAGAAATCAAAAACTTCATAGAGTTAAATGACGATGGAAGTACATCATATCAAAATCTGTGGGACACAATGAAAGCAGTGTTTAGAGGGAAATTCATAGAAATAAATGCACACATCAAAAGAACAGAACAGTCACAAATAAACTTGCTAATGATGTGCCTTATGGACCTAGAGAAACAAGAACAACTTAACCCAAAAGGCAGTAGAAGAGAAGAAATTATGAAGATCAGATCTGAAATAAGTAAGATTGAAATTAAAAAGACAATAAAAAAGATTAATGAGTCAAAGAGCTGGTTCTTTGAAAGAATTAACAAAACTGAAAAACCTCTTGCTAACCTCATCAAAAAAAGGACACAAAAGGCACAGATTGGCACACTGAGAAATGAAAAGTGTGAAATTACAACAGACTCTGCAGAAATTCAGAATACTATAAGAAATTACTTTGAACAGCTATATTCTACTAAATTTGAGAACTGGGAAGAAATGGATGACTTCCTAGATACATATAAAATACCAAAATCAAATGAGGAAGATATAAAAATCTTGAACAACCCCATCACGCAAACAGAAATTCAAGCAGTAATAAAAGCTCTATCTACAAATAAAAGTCCAGGCCCAGATGGATTCACAGCAGAATTTTTCAGTATTTTAGGTAAGAACTAATTCCAATCCTCCTCAAACTATTTCATAAAGTAGAAAGTGAAGGAACGCTACCAAACTGATTTCTTGAGGCTAGCATCACACTAGTCCCAAAACCAGACAAAGACTTAACCAGGAAGGAAAATTTTAGACCAATATCCTTAATGAATACAGATGCAAAAATTCTCAGTAAGATTCTGGCAAATAGAATCCAACAAGTAATCAGAAACATCATACACCATGATAAAGTGGGCTTCATCCCTGAGATGCAAGGCTGGTTCAACATACATAATCCATCAACATAATACACCATATCAACAAAAGCATAAACAAAAATCACATGATCATCTCTATTGATGCAGAAAAAAGCCTTTGACAAAATCCAGTACCCCTTCATGATAAAAACACTGAGAAAAATAGGTATAGAAAGGCCCTACCTAAAACTCGTAGAAGCCATATATGCTAAGCCTACTGCAAATATCATAGTAAATGGAAAAAATTGAAATCGTTTCCTCTCAAATCAGGAACAAGACAAGGCTGCCCACTCTCACCACTCTTATTCAACATAGTCCTTGAAACACTTGCCATAGCAATCAGAAAAGAAAATGAAATAAAAGGAATCTGCATTGGAAAGGAGGAGGTCAAACTCTCCTTATTTGCACATGACATGATTATCTACATGGAGGACCCTAAAACCTCCACTATGAAACTCCTGGAAATAATACAAAAATTCAGCCAAGTCTCAGGATACAAAATTAACACTAAAAAATCAACAGCTTTTCTCTAGTCTAACAATGAACTTATTGAGCAAGAACTCAGAAAAACAATTTCATTCTCAATAGCTCAGCAAAAAATTAAATACCTAGGAGTATACCTAACCAAGGATGTGAAGGACCTTTATAAAGATAACTACAGTACATTGAAGAAAGAAGTTATAGCAGACATTAGAAAATGGAAAGGCATCCCCTGCTCT
>PVKB01007566.1:0-32425 GCA_004027205.1 Ctenodactylus gundi | reverse complement strand
ATTCCAGAGAATTCTGGAGGGATTCCTAATTGGGGGGTGGGGCCAGGGGTGGCAGGGAACAAGGGTACATTTCAGAACAACAAGGCCGTGGGGGACTTTGGGGGGGGGCGGGTTGAGGGGAGAGAATAAATGCTGGGGTAGCAGGAGCGAAAGGGGAGAGAGGGTAGGGAAGAAAGTTGACACCCATGAAATAAAGCTCTGAATGCCACCTGGGGACAGAGGAGCTTAGTTCAAAGGCGAGAATAAAGTGCTGGCAGGGACAGAGCCTGCCCCTAGGGACGTGTGTGGGGGTTGAGCTTGGGTTCAGTCATGACCAAAAGAAATCGGATTTGAAATTCTGCCCAGGTCGGGAGGCACAGAGTACTCCTGGAAAGGGATCGACGCAGTTTGCAGGAATATGGTGTACACGGGGGTTTGAAACAGAAAAAGAAAGATGCTAATCAAAGCAAGGGAGCGTTGGTGGGTACACACGTGGGTGCATGCGTGTGTGTGTGTGTGTGTGTGTGTGTGTGTGTGTGTGTCTTTATTTTCTGAGTTTACCAAAAAGGCCACTAATCACATCGCCTTCATGCCAGGTCCTCTCAGGTGGGGTAATTTTCAAGGGGTGTAAACTTTCTAAAAGCAGAAAGAGGGGCCGTGGTTTGAATGTATACCTGCGCCTGTAACTGGATGGTGTGGCCAGCCCCTGGGGTTGGGTGGAGCTAAGTGATGATTTGTGACCAGGGACCAGTAAGTGGACTGTGTCCCTGGGTCACTGTCATATCAGACCATGTGTTTTCTGCTTTGGAACCTTCTAGAACTCCTCTGCAGGGTGAATGGTGCTGGGTTGAAGAGACAAGGAGTAGACTAGAGGTTGGCACTTTTTGTTTTCGCGTGAAGGGCCGGGTGGTAGATACTTCCAGATTTGCAGGCTGTCGCCTGCTGTAGCTAGTCCAGTGCCTCATGGTAATGTATGAGTAAGCGGGGCTGTGTGTAGTACTGGTGCCCTTGTGGATGCCGGGGGCAGGCTGACTTCTGGCCCCGGGCTGCAGTTGTGGTCCTTGGAATGACACCTGTGAAGGACAGGGTGTGACATGAGACAAAAAGTTGGCTTTTCCAGGCCTCTCTGGGCTTTTGAGCCGATTGCAGTCTCAGCCTACCCGGTCTGGTTGGCTGGTACAAGCTAAAAAGAGCTCCAAGTGTTTCGGCTTGAAAAACGTGGCGGTTTTATTGGGAAGGCGGCTAGGGTGATCTGCTGCCTGCATTTATTGGTCACCAGCTGTGTGCTTCCCTTAACCGAGGCACTTTTCTTATGTTCCCGAAGCTGACCCTAGTAACAGTCTGTCTAAAATCCTCTCCCTGTAGGAGGACCCAGGGGTGAAGGCCTGGGCCGTAGAGGACACGTACTGTCCGTCCTCTGCTTCCAGGGTCTTGGTCTCTGTCTCTGGGCCAACCAGCCTCCCCTTGCCTCCTGGGTTCAGCCTGCCCTGCAGCCTCTAGCCCTGCGGGGACGCAGATGGAAAGAGTTTTATTTAGTTTGGATCTTCCTTGTTACCCCCTCTTCCTGTCAATCTACCCATGTCCTGTCCCCTCCCCCCCAGGCCATTTACGCATGGTCCCCCTGGGTACCTTGCGCTGTGCTCCCTGGAGGTACAGACAGTGGCCTGGTCCCGCTGCCTCCTGTGAGGCTGGCCCGGGGGGGTTGGGTGCGGGGAAGGGGGCTTCCACGGAGCCTGTGTACCTCCAGCCCTACATCTTCACTGGTTGACTTTGACTCTTGGTTTCTGTAGCTAGTTATGTATTTTAGGTTGCTTACTTAAATTTTCCGTTCTCTCTCTGCTGGGTGCCCCTCTCTGAGCATCACCCACTCTGTTTGGTTGCTGCCTTTTCCCAGCCCTAGGGCAAACCTGCACACACCGGGGCCTGCATCCTCTCTACTGCAGGCGGGTGTAAGCTGGGGCAGTCCCTAGGTCTCTCCCTTTTTAATTATTTTTTTGGTAGTAATGGGGATTGAGGCTATGGCCTCTGTGCTGAGCTATATCTCCAGCCCATTTTCAATTTTAATTTTGACATAGTGTCTCATAAGTCACTAAGTTGCCAAGGCTGGGTTTGTAATCTTCCTGACTCAGCCTCCCAGGGTGCTGAGATTTCAGGCCCGTGCCATCACTGGGCTTGACTATTTAGCAGCACGCCCTTCTGAAACTCGTGCTCAGGCAGTGGCACCGGGGGGACTTTGTGCCCTCCTCCGATGCTAAAGTGCAGCTTCACCAGGTAACAGGGAGCAGAGGTGGGAGGAGTGACCAGCTCGCCGGTCTGTGCGTCTTGCTGCTCTCGGGACCTGCTAGTTCCCCCTCCGGACTCCCCTTCCTCTGTCTCCCTGGCTGGCTGGGTCCTCCCAGCTCAGGGTTCCCAGTGTGGTGTAACATTTTGAGTCCTGAGTGGGGAGGGGGTGGTTGGCCTCCTGTGCTCAGAGTTCTGGCACCGTGGGCCCTTGATGCCTTTTCTTGTCTTTGTCCTGGCATTAAGGACCAAACCTCATGTGTGCAAGGCACATACCGTGCACAGAGATTCACACACAGCCTGGACTTCTCTGTTAACTCCATTGGCCCTGACGTTCCCTGGGCACCCGCCACTCCCTTCAGCCAGATGTGAGCACCTGTTGGGTCAGGATGGGGCCCAGGAAGGACAAAGCTTAAGTCCTGTGCTCCCCAATGTCGGAGGCTTGCAAAGGAGTTGAACCGGGCGACAGGCTCTGTGTCTTGGCCGCCACCCCACACCAGAGATCCAGGGCTCCTCCCACAGTCACTGGGATGCACACACAGCCCCTGGGGGCTGGGAGGGGAAGGGGAGAGCCAGCCTGACTGTGGAGGGGATTGTGCCTGCCCTTGGGAAGCTGTCTGTAGCTCTCCAAGGGCAGAGCTGGTGTGAGAACATCCCAGGGCAAGAAATGCAGTGGCCTCAAGTGCACATGTCCACGGAACCAGTTCAATAGCTTGCAGGTGTGCATGTCCAAGTGAGCATGGTGCAGAGGTCTGCAGGTGTGCATCTCCTAGAGACCGTGAGGCAAAGGTCGGCAGCCATGCCCATCCAGGTCAGTCCAAGTGGAAGTCTGTAGTGCATGTCCAGCTGAGCCTGCGGAGGCCCCCAGGTGTATAATCCAGGGAGGTGCGAGGGGACCCACAGGAGCTGGGCTTGCTGGGCAGCTGAGGATGAGGTGGGTGGCTATCCTCCTGCTGGACAGCACAGTTGCCCTACTCTGGGTGGTGATGAGTGGGGCAGGGGCTCCCCAGGTGTGTTCGCCCAGTCAAGAAGACAGGAGATGGAGCCTGGCCTGAGCGTGTGTGATTTGACACATGGGAGGAGGAGGCCAGAGGGGCCGAAGAGGCTGTGGCTGGGACCACCAGGCCTTGGGGACAGAGCATGTGGGGGACAAGAAGGAGTAGGAGGCTGAGGTGTCCCTGAGGCTGAAAACGGAGCTTGAGGCAGAAGCCCTCTCCCACACACCCTTACTTTAGAGCGTCGCTCGCGGGCTGTGTCACGATGGAGCTGCTGGCTAGGCTCCCACCTTCTACAGATGGCTTGGAGCCTGGGCAGACAGCAGGAAGCAGCTCTCTCTGAGTACTAACTGGGGGCTGGGGGCAAAGGTCAGCGATTAAAGTACTTGCATACCCAGTGCAAGGCCCTGAGTTCATCTCCCTGCACCACCGAAGCAGCATGTGGTGCTCCATACCTGTAATCCCGGCACTTGGAAGGCTGAGGCAGAATTGCCAGGAGTTTCAGGACAGCCTGGGCTACGTAGTGAGTTGAGGAGTAGCTTGAAATACAGAACGAGTCTCTGTCTCAATAAAGAAAAAAAAAAGACACTAAGCAGGTGACAGGTCTGACATCCTGGGGACACAGAAGCAAAGGAAGCTACAGCTCCATGGGGTCATTTGAGTAGGTGGGACCTGGCAGGTACGATTCCCAGAGCTCCAAGGCCTGAGCTTGGTCCTGGGTGGATGGTGGGGCCACATGTAGAACCAGGGCAGACCCTGGAACTGAGATGCACCTTCATGGGGTCGGCGCCCCAGGTCGCACTCCTCAGGATGCCTGGCATGGGAGACCCATGAGGACAGCCCTGCCCTGCACCACTGTCACACTGGGCGGTGTCCACAGGGTGGACTCGTGTAGACGTGTGTCATCATCATCAGAGGGTAAAGGGAAGTGGAGGTTTGGGTCCCGGCCACGAGACGCACCACCCCAGGTGGATGAGCCTGGTCATCTCTTGGCTTGGGTGTCCTTTTCTGTGACACCCTGAACACCACAGAGGTGGCACTGAGGGTCCTGAGTCTGCAGCACCCAGGGAGAGAGGACAGGTGTGTGGGCCCGGAGCTCTATGCTGTGTGGCCCCGTGTGCCATCCGCATCTCTGGCGGCCAGGCTGACCGTGCAGGGCACCACCTCTTGCCCTTGTCATCCCGGGCTGTGTGTCCGGCTAGGTCCCCAAGGGCTCTGTGGTTATCACTGCTCTCCATGTGGCCCTGCTTGGGGGTCCCATTACGCCAGGAGGGGCCAAAACTGCGGTGCTTGGAAGGTGGCTTCCTACCAGGCAGAGGGGCTCTTGTCTGCACGGGGTGGTGCAGGCTGTGCTGTGCGCTCCGGTCTCCCAGAGGGGGTGGGGTGTGGATGTGGCGGCTTCCACTACTGTCCAGCCTGTTGGCCTGGGGGCCTTCTGACTGAGAGGCAGGAGGTACGGTTTTCTAAAGCTACCAAGAGCACAACTGAATTTTCATCATTAAAACAAATATACCATCTCTCCTGCAGTCCCAGCCACTTCACCCTCCGGCTGCATTTCCGGGCTGCTTGAGTGCCGGCCTCTGGGTATTCTGGACTGACAGCCTGAGTCAGGATGGTGTAGGAGAGAGTCGGTTGGAACCACGGGGCCAGTGCTGTTAGTACCGGCCGTTGGCGCTGCACCTGGCAGGGAGCTGCTTCTTTGGAGGTTGAGCTCCTGGTTCCTGGCTCAGCCTGCAGGGCGTGCTGGGGGTTCTCACCACTGTGAACATGGCCTTTCTCCATAATCTTTTAATTCTGCCCTTTGGAAGATGATGAAACCTAATGTTTGCCATTTCCGATCTAAAAGTTGTAGAATCTCTTTTAAATCCCGCTCCTTTCAAGAAGCTATTTTCGTTTTCCTAGTTCCTCACGTTGCAGGTGCTTTTCAATAAAAGACAAGGAGAAGGGGTGTGGATCTTCGCCCCCCGGGACCCTCTGAGTTATGAACTGTTTATTGCAAGGGGCTTCCTGACTCCTCTGAGTAATAAATGCGATCAGGAGCGGACAGACTGTCGCGGTTAGACCAGATCCTCAGCAGGGAGGCGCCGGCCACACCCAGGACAGCTGAAGCCCTCGACTTCAGTCAGTGGGTGTGGATGGGGCTGGAGCCCACAAGCCTAGTAGAAGGTGGAAGTGGCTGTGGCGAGGTTAGTGACAGGCAGGCAGAGAGTGGCTGTGTTGGGACATGGGCCACTCTAATGTGGTCTAGTTTAACCCCGATGCCTCGGCTTCCGCCAGTGGTCAGTGCAGAGCACTGGGGGCCAGAGCTACACTACTGTTTCTGGTTGTTTCAAGAGAAGACAGCCATCTGGGTTTGAGGAAGAATCTCTCAGTTTTTAGATGCCGTTATTTTAAAACCCCACGAAGGATGCAAAAAAGCACATCCTCCGCCCCTGTGCCAGTGTGACCCCAAGCAGGGCTGAGCCGCCTCTCCCAGCGCTGCCGAAGGTGCCTGGGCTCTGTTCCTCTCCCGTTTCCAACGTCTGATCTCATCCTCAGCCAGCGTGGTCCCTAACTAGGTGGTAGCTGCCTCTTCGTTCAAGGAGCAGCTAATAACTCGGTGTCTTCTCACTTTAGGGCCTGCTCTGTCCTCCCAGGAAAGAGGACTTCCCACACTGACTCACAGAGGACAAGAACAAAGAGGTCAGGGTGTGGAAAGCCGGGGGAAGACTCCGAGGGGCATTTATGGCTCCGTGTCCTGCACTATAAATACCTTTTAAATTACACAGTCTCTGTAGTTTCGTTTTTGACGTACTGTGTGTATTTTTGTTTGTACCATTTGTACAAAACCTCCTGACCAAGATCGAGGAGGGGGACGTGGGGAATAAGTGTGGCTTGGCGTTTGTAACCGAGAAAGGTGTTCCCTACAGAAGGCCAGCTGGCCAGTCCCCTGATGTAGGACCTGGCAAGCTCTGTGGTGAGAAGATCGTGTTCCAGTGGTTCAGCTAGAGAAGGATTACCCGGTTCAAGGTTAAATTCACGGTTGCTGGCTAAGGATTTATGTCTCTAACATAAGGACCCTGAAGGCCATCGAAGTACTTCTCCTGAGCTAAACAAAGTGCCCACTTGACCTTCCCATCCTCCCTGACCCATGTCGCTCTACTCCGAGCCTATGTGTGAGGCAAGTGGGCTTTCATTACTGGAAGAATTTTTTAAAGCTCAATGCTTCTAGCCTCCATTAGTGACTGTGCCTTATGCTGGGGCAGAGGCATGTGTCAGGCTGGAATGCTTCTACCTTTCAGTGCCACACCGGGGAAGGCATCGATGCGGTGCAGCCAGGTGGGTGTGCCTGTCAAGTGGGTGTCTCTCCTGAGTCCTCTGTTCCTATAATGCCATGCAGCTAGTTGGGGTGTGCCTGTCTGGTTGGTGTCTAGCCCTGAGCTCTTTGCTACTTGCTTATAGATTTTTTTCCCTTCTTCGTGCTGAAAAATTCTTTTTTTTTTTGATTTACAAGATATAGTTTATACCTGGTGCCTTCTCACTGTGCATTATTGTTGCCTGGGTGGGCCCGGGCTGACTATCAGGAAATCCCTGTCTGTGCATTGGGAGGAGAGCTAGAGGTACACTCAGTCCCTTGGCAAAGTCTTTGGGATTTCCTACTCCTGGGAGGGGCAGAGCTGGAGGGACTTGAGCACAAGGAACAGTTCGTCCCTTTCCCCTGTTCCAGGATAGGCCCTGTGATTCCCATCCATTTAAAAGGTCTCTTGAAGCTAATGGAAGGTCAGGCCAACCTGGAGCCAGCTGGCATCCTTCTCGGCTGGGTCACTGCTTTGAGTAGGTCCTCCATGAGCCTTGGGCAGCAGCGAGGCAGGTGACCCTGTGGACTCTGTGGGCCTCTCTCTGTGTGGATGTGGAGTGTCAGATGTCCTCATGAGTCCAGGTCACCCCCTCCGTAGCTGGGGTGGGAGGTAGGCAGCGGGGGGCTGTGGCTTCCACCGTGTGTGTGCTTGGGTCTGGTTTAAACATTCGGCGAGTGGTCACAGATCACAGCCATGGCATTACCAGTACCCCTACTATCCCTAAGATTCTTGGCATGTGTCCTGTGCTCAGGGTGAGGGCAGGCAGGTGTCGTCCTCATGTCCATGGCATCCACTCGGGCACTGGTGCTGAGCTGGTGATGGGAGACTTGGAAGGTCTCTCTTCTCACTTTCCTTAAAGGTGGGCTAAGCTCACGTGTACCTAGAGGTACCTGCCTGGGGAGAAACAGTGACCAAGAGATGCAGACAGAACCTGGCATTGGTAGTACAAGCTTTTACATGGTAGTAATTCAAGATATTGACATTTTTTGCTGAGGAAAATTATTGTTTTTTTGAGGTGAAATTTACATAAGAGCAAATAAATCACTTTGTCCTAGGAGCAGATCAGGAGTGCTTGGTACATTTGAGGTGTTGTGCCACCTCTCCCTCGTTCCTGGGGCATCTTCAGCATGTAGAGTCACCCCCTTGTCCCTGGCCCTGGCCCTTGTAGCCTTCAGTCTGCATCTCATGTCTGTGGTTCACCAGCACTGGACGTTTCATGCCCATAGAGTCATACAGCTACAGCTGGGGAGTCGAACTCAGGGCCAAGAGCTCTATCCGCCAAGCTATTCCTCCAGCTCCTCTGACTTGTGTTCCACACCGAAGACTCACTGCATCCTATGGTCACCCCACGTGACCTTGTCCTGTTTCCCGGACCTTTCCTTCAGGGTTGGCTTTTTCCAGTAACAGCAGAGTCCTTAGCACTCAGGCGTGGGTGCCACCCAGCCTGGGTATACGGGAAGCAGAGAGGTGGCAAAGTTACCTGCTCACAGCGCAGCACCGTGGGGCATCAGAAGGGAGCCCAAGGCTGGTTCTCCTCGTGGAGGCTTAGATGGTGAGCGGCAGTGCTCTGTGTAGAACCTCACGGCGCCAGGGCATTTTCCCTGGCCAGGAGGGCAGTGGCCATTGGGTAGCAGCCCGCCAGCTCGTCATGCACGTGGGGCCGAGTGCCCTTCAGCTGAAGGTGCTGGTGCATTGGGAGGAGAGCTAGAGGTACACTCAGTCCCTTGGCAAAGTCCGGAAGTGCTGCTGTGGTTGTGATTTAACGTCCGCCCCATCAGAATCCGGGGCTCATCGTCTCCTGTGACTGATCATTTATGTCTTCATCGGCTGCGCATTTCCATCCTTGCTGGGATCTGAATCAAACCTGGATATATTGTCCCCCTCATAAAAACATCATTTATTTTACTTTCACTTAAAAGTGTCTGAAAGGATTATGAAGAGGTTCAAACTCAAAACCAGTCTTATCATGATTTTAAAAATTTACTGAGACACCTGGGCTGTGCGGGCCGCCAAGTCAGGCAGCAGCCGTGGTTTGCAGGTGTGTTCTGTGTCCCATGCAGCCACCTTCCCAGAAGGGGGTCCTGGGACTTGCAGCTGAGAGGGTTGACTGTTCATTAACCCAGTGCTTCTTTCTCAAGAAGAAGTCCTTGGATCCCTCACCCCAAGAGCCTAAGTTTCTTTTTTTTCCTACTCTGAGGCAAAATTGTTATTTTTGATGCTGGAATTCTCATATTCTCTCAACTTTAGTTAATGTGATCAACTTTCAAGGTCTTGGGGGATAATACAGCTCAGGCATGCGTATTTGGGCATTTTGGATTTTTAATTGGCTTCCTTTTAAAGTGTAGATCAAACATTTTGGGTCCTGTTAATTGCACGGATTGTTATTTTTTTCTATTTTTTTTTTTTCCCAAAGAGAAGCAACAGGTCAACGGATATCTCTTCCTTCTAGCTGAGGTCTGGGTGGGAGTTCTACTTGGACTAGATGAGCCTGTTGCTTTGAGAAGGAGAGAAAACCAGGAGCGAGGAAAGGGAGTATGTCGGGAGGGGGATGTCGGGAGGGGGCTGGGAGGCCTTTGAAATCCAGAGGTCCTTTGGGGGACGGGATCAGAGGAGGAATAAAGCCAGTGGTCTTCCGGAGGATGTCAAGAAAGGAGCCCCTAAGCCACACCTGGTGGTGCAGGGCCTGGAATCCCAGCACTAGGGGAGGCTGAGGCAGGAGGATTGGAAATTTGAGCAACTTAGTGAAACTGTTTCAAAATCAAAATTAAAAACAAAACCAAATCAAAAGGGCTGGAAGATAGCTCAGCGAAGAGGCCCTGGGTTCCATTTCCAGTGCTGGGAGGAAAAAAAAAAAAAAGGAACAGAAAAAACAAGAAAAGAATGGGACTCCTGGAAAGTCTCTTTGGAGTTGACCCTTGATACCGATTCATTTCTCAAACTTACTTCTGTCTTTAAACTCAGTTTATCCGAGGAAAATCCAGTTGAGTCTTGGCCAGCCAGACATGTGACCTCCCTGGGTTAGAGGACTATTCAACACAAGCCTGCAGTTAGTGTGGGCCCCCGAAGTCTGGTCCCTCTCATTAGGGCAAGTGGCCAGCCTGCATGGGGCAGCGATCTTCTGCGGAATGTACGGGGTTTTCTCAGGTGCTGGCCTTGCACATCTGAGTAAATTCACTCTTTGCCTGGTTATAAGGCCTGAGTCGAACCTGCCTGGGCCACGCCGTCTGCCAGCCAGCTTGGGATCCTTCCCCCTCGGTGTCGGCATGCAGGGCCATGCGCGCAATGTCAGGGTTCAGCCAGCCGGATGGCGTCACGCAGTTGCAGAGGGTCCTCATTAGTGCAGGCTGGCTCAGCCACCCCACGCAGGTGGCACCTGCCATCCAATTGTCCCAGTCCAATTAGTGGTCTTTCTCTTCCCGGGGTCTGACCTGGTGCTGACCCACAGCCAGCTCTCATCATTATGGGGACTCGTCATTGTTCCTTGGGGACATGCACCAGGGCCTGTCGTGGAACTGAGATTGATGTGGGGTGAGTGGTCCCTGGGTGCACTGTGAATTTCATATACCCCTCCCAGAACGCCCTGGAAGCCGATCCTCGTGTCGTGGACTCGGAGGCCTTCCCTGGTCCTGGAACATCGTGTTTTCCTGCATCCTGCAGTTGGTGGGTGTGTGAGCAACCCCACCAGACTGGACAAGAACCTGGCACGTGACCACTGTTTGCTGTTACTTACCGCGCAAGACCAAGCTATTCCCTTGTAATCACCAGGTGGCGGGGGAACGTGGGCCTGATTTTATGGGAAGTTTTCAGAAGTGCTTGAATAGCCAGAATCGGCAAAGTCAGAGAATTACATGCGTATAATCCTTCCCGACTGGGGCCGACCAAGGATGTAATTACTGTGGAGTGAGCAGCCTAGCCTGTAAGAAAGATTCTGAGGCTCTTGTAATTAATACAGTGGGCCAGTTGAAGATGCGACAGAGTCATTGGGTTTTAATTAATTGGTGACAGGAGATTTCCTGTCTCCCACGGGAGGGCTCCTTACTTAGGAGCTTTCAGCCCTTTGGGGTTCGAGGAGGCTGCAAATCCCTCCATTGACTTTCTGCCCACCTGACACGTATTGAAGAGCTGCGGAGGCCGAGGAACGTTACAAGAAGATGAGTCTGATTTCTGCCCCAAATGGCATTCAGGATGTCGGTCCATGTCAGGCTCATCCGAAGTCTGCAGTTTCAAGGTTACTGAGGTTAGAGATCCTGTCTGGGTTTCCGAATACCCTGGCCTGCCTATGTGTCTGTCGTTCTCCCTGTCTCTCTCGTCTTCTTTTCCCTCTGCTCCTGTGGTGTGGAAGCAGTGGAGGTGCCGTGATCTTCGGGACGGGTGGAGCTAGGGCGGTGCCTTGCTTCTTAAAGAAAACAGCCAATTCCTGCCATGTGTGGAGCTCCCAGAAAGTCATCCTATTCCTCCGACTCCTCATTGGGTCCGCTGCGGCCTCTGTGATGCTGGTGCTAGTGGCTCCTCATCTAATAGGGCTGCGCCACTGCTGCCAAGCTCAAGCTTGTGCAGGTGGTGACTGTGGACGCTAGAGAAAATGCAGAGGCTGCGACCTGGAGGATGTATCACTTGGGAGCAGGATCTGTGCTGTGTGATGCCCTACTGCTTGGTTTAGAGACTGAGGAAAGGCCCTGAGTGGGGAAGCTGGAACTCACATAATTCAGTCTTCTTGGTTTAAGGAGCCAGTGATAGCATTAGGGGTAACCTCAACTGCTGGCAGGTGAAGGGAGAATCCTGAGTAAGAGAAATTCAGACACAGGGAGCCTTCAGGTTTTACATGTGGCTGTGGCTGATCCTGGAATCGTAATTATATTATAAAGACTTCTGGAAGCTCAAGTTAGCTTCCTATTTAATAAAAAAGCAGCAACATGGTTCCTTGGAGCTAGATAGCAGAACCTAAAGTCTCTGCAGTGTCCAGGATGTGACCCAGAGTTACTCACTGTGAGAAGAAAGTGAGACACAATTACTAGAAAAAAGTGACTCGTGAACATGGAAGTGGTTATCAGACCAGGTTTATAAAGCAGTTATTATAATTGCAGACAGTGAGGAACTAATGCTTGCTATGGCTCGGATGTGATTTGTCCTCAAGGAGTCACGTGCTGGAGGCTTGGTCCCCAGTGTGGTGCCCAATGGACCACCTGATCGTGGGCCTTAAGCCTCCAAAAGTGTGAGTTAAGTAAACCTGCCTTCTTCACCCAGCCCCATCTCTTTTGTTGTAGTAGTGGAAGGCAGACCAGTACAATAGGAGAGACACAGGACTAGAAAGAGAATTGAAATTCTAATAGGGAACTGTATAATCACTGATGAAAAACTTGTACCTGATGGCTTGTCAGAAGCCTGGAGTGACGGAAGAAAAAGTCATGAACTTCAAGATGGACCAGTGGAACTTTTCCAACCTGAAGAACAGAGAGGAAAAAAATAGAAAAAAAAAATGAACAGAGCCTTGGGCTAGGTGACAATAGCAATTTTCTGTGTAGAACTGTAGTGTAAGGTGGAGGAGAAAGAAAAGGGTATAGAAAAAAAATTGAAGAAATAATGACCATACATTTTCTCATTTGGTGAAAGGCTGTACTGTATTGTAGCCATTTGGCTCAACAAATTCTCTTCTAAGTATTTAGTTGAGAGAAATGAAAACAAATATTCGCACAAAGATTTATGTGCAGATACTCAGTTTAACCTTTCTAATATATCCCTGAATATGAAAAGAGCCCAAATATTCATGAACTAGTTAGTGGCTAGCAAGCTGTGCCCTATTCATAGCAAAGGAATACTAATGATTTAGAAACAGAAACGGATGGACCAAGAGAATGAGCTGACCACGAGGGCAAGAAGCCCTAACAACTAACTGCGTATCACATGATTCCCACTTCAATTGTAGAAATAGCACCACTGGAGGGCGAGAAAGTTGCTGAAGGGAGCCTGGAGGGCAGCAAAGGAGCAGCTAAAAGGGGGTGCGGGCCCTTTTCAAGGGGACTCTTCTGTATCTCGGTTGTCTTCATGATCATGACTACGCATTTGTTCAAAATCATTCTTAAAGTGGGATAGATTTTTTTATATGTAAGTCATTTCAATGTGACTTGTGGTTTTTGCTGCGCAACTCTTTTAAGTTCCTGAAATTAAAAAAGCTTTATCCATCATTAAGTAGCTCAGTGTGCAACAAAGGGCCAAGAGAGAAGCGAGAAGTCAGCTCTGGCCTCGCCATGTTGGCGATAGGACGTACACTCCTCTGACTCCTGGACCTCAGGCCAGTGCCAACTCTGTAACCTAAGGTGTGATGTCATAGGGGTTAATACTGCACTATTTTAAGGTGCTCAGTAAACAGAAGATAGTTGCCCCAAGAACATGGGATGCCAAGTTAAGTGGAAGTCCAGATCTTGGCCCTTTGAGATTCTTCCACACGACGGCGTTGCCATTTTCAGCGTCTGTAAAGGAGAAAGTAATGCTACAGCTTCAGTCAGACATGAGGATGAGAACGCGACCCCTGAGGGGGTGTGGCAGTGTCGGGCACCTCCCAGGGCCAGTCCATTCCTCTTCTTGGCCATTTGGGATACATTTGTGGTGTGCCTCCTGTGGGTCACCTGCTTTTCTGATCCATATTGTAAGGATCATGCAAAAAAAAAAAAAAAATCACCGCTGGCATTAAGCTTATGTCTACTAGACAGACCCTATAAAACAAGGAAGAAATAGAGTATTTGGTAGGATCAAGGCTTACGGTGAATGTTTAAATAAAAAATGACAATAGTAAAAGATATGTTGCTGTGAATCTGCCTCAAAATCCTACTGCATATCACACGATTCCAACTTAAATTAAATTCTAGAAATAGCACCACTGGAGGGAGAGAAAGTGGATGAAGGGTTGTCAGACTGGGAGGGCAGCAGTGGAGCGGATGTGCCTGGAGGGGCTGTGAGGTGAGCGCTGCGTTCCGGCTCTCCCTCGAGGGATCTTGCAGCACGGGTGCTCCACCTTGTAGCTGAGCCTCCTGCGCACCAGCCACGAGTGATCTGGGCCACAGCCTTCCTGGGTGGGCAGGAGGGCCTCCTGGCGCTGCTTACGGTATCACCTCCCAGTGAGGTGGTTCCGTCCCCAGCGAGTGGAAGGCCAGTGCCTCCCTTTCCCGAGGGTCGGAGACCCGCTGTTCTAGGTGTGGAACGGGCGTCTATTACGTGCCCCACAGGTGTAAAAACAAGGCTGTGCCCCCCGCTGTTGCTTACAGATGCTTGGCATGTCCCTGGTGGCCAGGAACTCTGGCGGCCAAGGGAAGTCAGCCGGGGCTGCGGGAGAAACCCGGCTCATCCCTTTTCTCTTCTCTTTTACCTGTTGGGTTTTGAATCTGGCCGGGATGCGTGATTTACTAACTGATGTGATGCTATAAACTAAAATCCAGTTCCCAGCTCCCCCTGAGGCACGGAGCGCCTCCTTGGGTCCTGCAGGGCTGAGGAGGTCCATGTGTCCCCTGCGCTGGGGTCTGTTCCCTCATCCTCCTGCTGCCCAGCCGGGTGTACCCTTCCTCTCCTGCAAGGCCTGAGCAGAGACAGGTCCGGCAGAGGCCCACGGGCCACTGGGCAATGGGAAGGAACCGGGAGACCCCGCAGAGAGCTGCTCCAGGAGCTTGGGGGTCCATGATCCCTGGCCGGCTTTTCCTGGGTGGCTTTGGGATGTTGTCAGAGAGATCGTGGTGGAGAGGAAAAGAAAAACAACTGTGGCAATTGTCTCTACGGTCTCCGGGCTTGTCACGGGGATGCTGATAAAATCAAACAGGCTGGCAGCGAGGGCGAGGTGCTGGTGTGAGGAATCATCGTGCGCGTGGCAGCTGGAGAGGAGAGGTGCCCGGAGTGCCTGCTCATTACCGAGATTTATTGTCTCCACTCTGGGAAAGTGCCGGTGAGCGAAAACACGGCCGCGCACACCGGCTGCTAGGTACTCTGGCGTTTTGTTTTTTATTTTTGAGAACGGAAAAGGAAGATGCTAATGTTGTTCTCCCGTAGTTGGGAAGTGGGGCTATGGGTTGCCTGACTTGTTGGAGCTGATTCCGGAGGCAGATGGAGAGTTTCTGGGAGTGTTTATGCCAGAAAAATGGTTTTGAGGTTTAAACAAAGCAAAACAGAGAGAGAGGGGGGTGGGGAGACTTTATTCTCAGATAAAATACTTCTTGAGAAAAAAGTCTAGAAAATAATATTACGTAAAACTCTTACTCGCCCACCTCCTCTGTGTTACCATTTATTATTTAGTTTTATTTTCTTTATATTTAAAAAAAAGTCTGTTACAGATATAACCGGAGCCCTTCCGCACCGTGTGCTGGTTTTGTGTCCTTTTGTCTGAAATAGATACCCTTACCTTGCTCTTTTAAAATAGATTTTGATATGAACTATGCTGAAACAGTGGCACATATATGTTTACTGGTTTCATAAAAGGAATTACACCATGTGTATCTTTTTTTGCAACTTTGTCTTCCCTTGGTTTCCTACATTAAAAATTGAGGCATAATTAACATGCCTTAAAATACATCTTTCGGAGGTGCAGTTTGGTGGTTTTCAGTGTATTCCTAATCTTCTCTTCTGTGCAGTTTAGAACATGCCCGTCACTCCGAAGAAAACCTCCGTAGCCGCCGATTCCCCCCGCCCCAGCCCTGGCATCTGCTCAGCTACTTCTTGGCCTTTTTCGATCTATCTGTGCTGTGTGCTTATCAATAGGTGCAGACATCAGCTGGTCTGTCGTGAAGGCATCTCTCATTCAGTACAATGTTGTCAAAGCTCGTGTACGTGGAAATGTGTACAAGTATCTCCTATTTTTTGTGCCCAAATATTATTCGGTTGTGAAGAAACAACACATTTTGTGTATCCACTCATCCCGTGGCAGAAAGTACTCTAGGTTTCCACCTTTCGGCTGTTACAGACTGTGCTGCCACGGACGTGATGACAAGCTGTGTGTTCCTTGGGTCTCCAGCTGGCAGACAGGTTACAGGGAGTATCGTGTTCAGTTTGTTTCGTTTTGTTTTATTGCGGAACTCTGAAGCTGTGTTTTACAAATCAGTTGTACTGTTTTATGTCCTCGTTAGTAAGCCAGGAAGGGTTCCCGTTTCTCACCACCCTTGATGGTACTTTATCCCCGTCATCTTGATTGTAGATAGATAACGCTGGACCCTTATATCACCCCGTATAGAAACATTAACAAAAAGTAGGTCAAAGATCTAAGTGTAAAATTACACAATTCTTGGAGGAAAACAGCAGTGAGTAATTTTGTGACCTTGGCTTAGGCAAATGTTTCTTAGAATAGGAAATCAAAAATAAAAGCATAGAAGAAAATAATTTCAAATTAAACTCTACCAGACATAAAGGCCGTGATACTTCAGTGGAAACTATTAACAAAGCGCCGGTGCCACACACAGAGTGGGAGAAAACACTTGCAAGTCATATATGCACTAAAGGGTGGGTGTCTAGAATACAAAGAATTTTAAGCCTCAAGCATAAAAGGAAAGATAGCAGAATTATCTAAAGTGTTGATTCACAGTTATTCACAATATTCCATTATAGTTTTTAAAAATTTCCATAAGGTCTGTAGTAATGTCTCTTCTTTCATTTCGTGTGTTAGTACTGATCTGTCTTCTCTTTTTTTGGTCTGTCTAGCCAGAGGTTTGCCATTTTTTCCCCCCGTCTTTTCAAGAAACCAATTCTTTTCTCTGATTTCTGTTTCCTGCATTTCTACTCTGGTCTCTTACTGATCTCCTGTCCTCTCTGTAGGGTTATTACTTTTGCCTTCTTTTTCTAGTTTAATGGGAAGAGTTAGGTTACTTAGTTGAGAGCTTTTTTCTTTCTTTTTAAAAAAATACATAGACACGGTTGGTCAGGTGAGATTCTCACAGGGAGCACTGTTTCACTGTATCCCATAATTTCCATGCCCTGCCTTTTGATTCATTTATTGCTTTTTCTGTGACTTATTGGTTACTTAGGAGTAGGGTTCCATGTCCACACATTTGTGAATTCCTCATTTTTTTTTGTTGTTGATTTCTAATTTTCATTCTGTCATGGTTAGGGGTCCATGTGCTGAATGATTTTAAATTCCCTGAAGCTATCTTAGGGCCTAATTTGTGCTTGATCTTGCCCGTGTTTCCTGTGCCTTTGAGAAGAAGTGGCCTTTGCTGTGCCTGGCTGGACATCCTTCTGCGTCAGTCTTACAGGTTACACCAGTCTTCCACTTCTTTCACTGATATGCGAATTCTCATTGTCTGCTCTGCTCATCGTTAAAGGTTGTGTATTGAAGTCTCTGATTATTATTATTGAGTCCTTTTTTTCTCCCTCTGTTTCTAGTCCATGTATCTGGGTGCTCTAGCCTTATATACATATATGCACTTCTAAATATTATATGTCCATAATCAATTTACCCTTTTATTGGTATCCTTTTTGTGGATAGTAATAATTTAATCTTAAAATTTATTTTTAATGATATTTGTGTAGCTCCCTAACTCTCTGCCTTAGTCATTTTTCCACCGTGGAGATACAATACTTGACGCCCACTTAAAGGAGGAGAGATTTACTTTGGTTCACATTTTGGGGGGCTCAGTCCATGCATGGTGAGCCAGCTCCGATGGCGAAAGGCTGTGGTGGGAGAAACTACTCCAGGGGCAGCTGAGAAGCGGAGAGAAAGGGAGGAACTGGGGAGGAAGACACACCCCTCCGGCCACACTCCAGTGACTTTCCTCTGCCAGGTAGACCCTACTCTGAACATGAGAATTTGGGAGATATTTGAGCTCTGAACTCATTTTATTCACGGAGGTGGTATATTTTTTCCTGTTGTTTTACTTCAAATATATTTGAATCATTAACTCTAAGATGGAATCAAGTACAAGATGGATGTATATTTGTTTATTTTTTTATTTTAATATCTGTTCTGTAATTGGGTTATTTAATCCATTTACACTTAATTGAATTACTGGTATGATTTATGTCTTCTTTTTTGCTGTTTTCTGTATTTCTTATGTTGTTTCTTCTCTTTCCCTACTGCTACCTTTTTGCAGTATTTCCTACTTTCCAAAAGTTATACCCTAAAATTTTCTTTTTTTTTTTTACTTTATTTTTTAGCAGATGTCATTAGGACTAACCTTGACATTTTAATGTGTAACAATCGATTGCAATTTAATTGAAACTGAAGTTCATTGGTATACAGAACTCTTCTCTTACAGAGCTGCATCCCCCTGTGTTGTTACTGTCATGCAAGTTACCTCTTTCCACATCGTGTTTTCATCAGTGCAGGTTTTTAATCATAGATTTATGCAGTTGTCTCTTAAATCAGATAGTAGGAAGAGAATTCTAATAAAAATTGTACTATCCTTTATATTAACCTTGAGGTGACCTTTCCTGGTGCTCTATTTGTGTGTGTGTGTGTGTGTGTGTGTGTGTGTGTGTGTGTGTGTGTGTAGATTTGATTTATTGTCCAGCATCCTTTCGGTTCATCCGGGAGGAATTCTCTAGTATTTCTTGCAAGGCATGTCTGGTAACAGTGATTTACCTCATTTTTAAGAATCTAGGAATATCTTAAGTACATCTTCAGATTTGAAGGATAGTTTTGTCGGATGTAAAATCCTCTTTTATTCCTTTTTTCTTTCTCCTTTCCTTTTCTCCTTTGCTTCTCCTTCCTTCCCCCTCCTCTCCCTCCCTGACCTCTTTCCCTGCCAGCATTTCGAATCTAACTTGCTATCCTACTTCCTTCGGGCCCCATGGGACTGATGAGAGATCCGCTGCCGGTCTTCCCGTGGTGGCCTTCACGTGAGGAACTCTTCCGGACTCTCTTTCAAGACTCTTCTTACCTGTGGCTTTGGCTTCATTGATGATATGTCTAGATCTGGATCTCTCTGGGTTTACTAAACTTAGAGTTATTGAATGTGAGGGTCAGTGTTTTTCATAAAATTTGTAAAAAAAAATCTTCTTTGCAAATAGTCTATTACTATTTCTCTATTTTTCATTCTCTTAGGAATTCAATTATGTCTGTGTTTATACACTATCTTCAGACTCTGGTTCATTTCATTTATTTCCTTTTCTTATTTAGACTAAGTCAACTAAATTTATGTATCTTCAAATTTTCTGGCTTGTGTGCCTGCCTAAATCTGCTTAACGTTTCTAATGGATTTTATTTTTTTTTTTTTAAAAAAATTATGTATGTATAGATTATTTATTTATATTTTGAAATAGGGTCTAGCTCTGTAGCCCAGGCCGATCCTGAACAGTCACTATGTGGCCCAGGCTGGGTGGAGGGTTGCTCCGAAATGGCAGCAGCAGCCAGAGGGGAGCAGGAGCAAAGCTCCACCTCCTGTCAATCAGCAGCAGCTTTAGAATCTGATAGGAGCTTGCTGACAGGAGGCAGGCTTCATTTGAAGCTTGCTGGGCATCTGTCCTGGTGGCCCAGTCCTTCTCAGGCCAGGGCAGTAATACATGTCTGGGGGTCTGGGGCTAGGGGTACATGTCTACAGGGACCTGGGAGACTGAGTACATGAACAAAGTGGACCTGCTGGGGAGGCCCAACTCTCTTAGAGAGGGCAGCTGGTTGTTACCATGTGGGAATAAGGGGCAGTATTGTCTGACCTTCCACTTTCTCCAGGGAGGCCAGACATTCCAGTTTCTTTGGTTGTGGATTTGCTACTTGTAAAAAATATTTTGTAGAAATACACTACTAAGGCCCATTAAGCGGAGGATGCTCTGAGCTGCAGCCTTCAGGGTCCCTATTAAACTTTTACAATCTGCCACCAATGTAATAAAAGAACCCTGTCACCTGGATAGGCCCCAGATGTCACAGTGCTGGAAAGTTTGTTGGCGAGGACTTCAGCAATGGGGAGACAGGAAATCAATCAGACTCCTAGGGAGAGGGCGCTTGGGTCCTGAAGGGTGAGTCCCTGATCTAGACTAGGGGCTCTAGGATATTTTTAGACCTTGGCTGTCAGCTGCTGCCTGGTTTGTCAGCAATGAGAGAAAACAACTGTCTTCACACAACAGAATGGGAGTTTGCGCTGGGACCCTGTGAAACTCAGGAGAAAGGGTTCCTTCATGCCAGGCCCTGGGAGCGGCTGTCAGATCGTGATGGAAAACCAAGGATAAGGAGGGAGACCCTGAAGAAGGGCCGATGCCCCCAGGACACCGATGAGGGCAGGGATCTAGGAGTGGGGAGGATGGCAGTCGTGGCTGGCGTGGGGGGAAGGAGGGCACCTCCGACGGGGTGTGTGGCCGCCTGTCGTGAAAGCCCATTGGTCAAGTCAGCCCAGCTTTCCCAGGAGCCTTCCCAGGCTGCCAGCCCGGGGTATCTTTCCCTCCAAGCCCTGCACTCTAGGCCCCTGGGACTCTTCACTGAGACTCTCAAACTGTGGGTGGATTCTCAGAAGTTCATTCATTTATCCAGCACACATTCAGTAGCACTCATTACGTTCCAGATGTGCCCAAAGTTCTGGGTGAAGTAGGCAAAAAAAAAAAAAAAAAAAAAAAAAAAATCTTCCTTCCCTGGCACACGCACATGTGTGTGTGTGTGTGAGACAATCAGCAATCAGTTCATAATAGACAGTTAGAAGCCAGCACAGGATGGGGTCAGGACTGCAGGGGCGGCATGGGCCTGTGCCTGGGTGCTCGGAGGGCCTTCAGTGAGCAGGTGGCGTTTGAACAAAGGCTCCAGACATGCCCCTTCTTACTTAGCACTTTGTGTTCAGGATACGTTTTCCCCATTTTTTTTTTTTTTTCCCTTTTGGCTTAAAATAGATTTTCTCGTTTATCCCGCCCACATGTCCTGAGGCCCCACGTGGCTTCTGTCGTCCTGTCGGGCTCAGCTCCTCCCGGAGGCCTTCCCCCTTCCCTGCACTCTTTTCCTTGTCTCCCTGTGAGGTTTCTATCTGTTTTAAAGTCAAAAAAACTTTAGCTGTTCATAAATGACAATGTTTTTGATCTTGAAAAAATAGGAAAATTTAACTTTTATAAGACAACTGTAACCCCCCTGTCTTCTGTAGCCACCACACAGACTTGCCTTATTCATTTGTGCACCTGAGCGGGCAGGCAGGGCCTCATCCATTTTGTTCAGAGCAGTGAATTCTCAGCGCCCCACACCGACTGGCCACTGAACACATGGGACTTAGTAAGTGGCCGTGCCCGGTGCTGTGGTGCCATGGTGCCATGGTGGACATCGGCCTTTGAAGAGTTTATATCCTCGCAGTGTAGCCAGCTGTGTACATGGGACCACATTTACCAGCCAGGCAGAAGAGCTTGCTTCAAGACCCCACTGACTGGTGGGTTTGTGTCTCACCACCTGTAGATGGCACCCCAGAACTTTATAGGGTGTCCTCTTGTGCCTTTTACATAGACACAGTGAATTAAACAGTTTCTTACTGAGCTCCTCCAATCTTCTGGGGACCCCGCCGGCTCTACCATCAGAGCTATGAAAACATAGGCTCACCTGTATCCCCTGGGGGTCCCCAGCCCAGGGAGGGGGGAGGTCCAGTCTCACATTGTGTTTACTGGGATTAGCTGCCGTATCTCACCATGGAGCAACTGTTCAGTGTTATAAGAAACAAACAAACCAACCCGAGACTCCTGAGACTAGGAACACTCTCTCTCTCTCTCTCTCTCTCTCTCTCTCTCTCCTAGAGATCCAAGTCAGGGTCTTTCCGCTAAGCTATATAACCAGTTTTTAGGTTTGATTTTGAGATAGGGTCTCATTAAGTCACTAATTACCCTATCTGGATTCAAACTTGTGATCCTCCTGCCTCAGCCTCCCAGAGTCCTGGGATTATAGGCCTGCATCCTTGGGCCTGGCTGAGATAGTCTTGTCCCACCTCTAGAAAAACCTGGAGCACAGAACGTCACCACCTTGCCTGGTGGCTCAGAACCATCTATAGATTTGCAGAGAGGAAGATCATCTGTATACACAGTCTAGCTTGCTGGGTCGATTCTACCAAATTCGTACACTCTCCCCTTCTCTTTCTCCCCATCCTTCTCTACTTCTCCCTCTGTCCCTCCACAAGACCGCCATGTCTGCCACTGTGAGTCTTGCTGACTCGTGGCCCCACAGGGTCCCCGGGAGCCGGCTGTGGGGCTGGGCTCCCCCATCTCTGTCATTCCTTCTTGCCAGTGTGCCCGAGCTGCAGCCATACTGTGTGCGCAGAAGTCTTCTCAGCCACGCCTCTGTGGTCCCGGGTTCCAGGGAGGAGGCTCAGCCCTTGTAGGGGGAAAGTTTCCATGGAAATGGCTTTTAGGCTGAACGTCCTTTGCAGAGGTGATTGTGCGCTTCATTGTGAGAGCTCTCTGTGCCAGGTCCCTCTGCGCGCGTGCACACGCACTCACACAGAAACACACACTCACACCCCTTCACTTCTCCACCCCAGGAAAGTAGGTGCCCGGTGAATGTCTCCTGGCTCACAGCGATCTGGATCCCTCAGAGCAGCTGTACCTGTTACACTGAGACAATCATAGAGCACTTTTCTAAATTTGAAAGGTTTATCTCGAGTATGGTGGGAGCAGGTGTAATGAGTTGTTATGAGCCCATTTCCACAGAAGTGGCCTTCCTAGCGAGCACTCAGCTGCCCAGAGTAGTGGTTTTTGGGAAATGACTCAGTAAAGACGTTGAACTCTCCATCCATCGAAATGCTTCTGGCTCAGTTCCTCTGCCTTCCTGTCTCGGGCAGCTCCTGATGCTGGTGTGGCTCACAGGGTAGAACACTGGGGGGAGGAGGAATGCTGCCCATGGTGTTGGGGGCTGGCTGTCGCCCCAAGACCCCATCCCCTTTGGCCGAAGACCGAACGTTCCTCTTTATTTATCCAAGGACAAGTGCATGGTTGTCACATGAGCTCCTGGGGCCACGCGATGCTCTGTTCCCTTTCCTGGCGTTTTCCTGGCGTCAGCTTCCACCAGGTCTTCAGAACATGAAGAACCCAGCAGGTGTTAGAATTACCCCCTGTCCCTGTCCTGCTCATAGAGCCTAAAGTGAAGCTGGAGGCTGGATCTGATGAGGTGGAGCCTCCTGTGAGGGAGGAGAAGTGGCAGGTGACATGCGGGTAGTGACCTGACCCTGGGGTGGGGGGGGGGGCGCTTCAGGATTTCATGAGGAACAGGTTGGGGATGGGGGAGCTAGAATTGAGAACTGAGCACCTGAATTCCTGAGATTTCTTGACAGCTCAAACCTGGCGCTTAACATTGCCCTTGCCTTTTGAGTAAGATGGCCAGATACACCAGTGTCCCCTTGGGAAGGGTCTGTTGAATGCCACTGTCCTCTTCACAAGGCTAGGAAGTTTTATTGAACACATAGCTTCTGTCTTAGTTGCTTTCTTGTTGCCGCGATTCAATACCCGACATTCACACATTTATGGTAGGAAAGGTTTATTTTAGCTCCCAGTTCCAGGAGGTCGTAGTCTGTTTATAGGTGGCTGGCGGTGGTGGAAAGGCTGGGTGGAGACAGCTGTTTCGGAATCTCAGGAGGAAGGTGCAGGGTTGGGGCAAGAGTTTATCCCTGCAGGCCACACCCTCAGTGATCTGCCACGCCCTTGGTGATCTGCCACACCCTCAGTGATCCCGCCCCCTTGTCCAGCCCCCCTCCTAACATCACATGGAATCCATGGATGATCTACAACGTCCAAAGGCCTGAGGCTTTGGGGGACGTTCTGGATCCAAAGCATGACATGCAGGATTTGGAACGAGCTTCAGGACAGGAACCAGTCACAGTGTCATGGTGGATAGCCATTTGCTTCAATTTTTTTTCAACAACTTTCTTTTGAATGTAATAGGCAAGCATATAATTTCTCTATATGAAAATATGAGAAGTATCACCTTCCATTTGCCCTGCCCTCCTTCATTCCCCTGTTCCCTAGACATACATATGATTAATTAAGGCAGGTCTTCGTACATGCATCTAATCCTACTTTGAGCAGATGAGATGAAAACCCAGGTGCAACCCCCGTATTACCTGCAGCTTCTGTAGTCAAGGGGGTGGTTTCGAAGTCCTTTCCCACTGCTGCTCTCCTGTTGCTCCCTCTAGCCTGTGAAGTCCCCATGTTCTCAAATCCTAAAGCTCCGGTCCAGAAGCACACCGCTAAATAGAGGCAGAAGTAGCCAGAGTCCAGATGAGCCTTGTGATTGGAGTAACCGTGGGGATCAGATGGCACTGGGCATTTTCTGCATGAGGTGTTCCGACTGTGGTGTGGGTGCATGGAGGCTGAGGAGGAAGAGCTGTGCACTGTGCACCCAGAGGCACAGAGGTGTCTCAGATAGTGTTCAGAGAAGGGGATGTGGGCCACAGATGGGCACCAGGGGCTCGGCTCTGTTGGCTGTGCCACGGGCTCTGTTGCAGTTGGCCATCATTTCCTCAGTTGACAAAGAGCAACAGGGCCAATTATTGCATGGCTGACATTCTGCTGAGTTACATGCTTCAGGCTAAACTTTAGTCTGTGTTTGTTTTCCAGTGTGAACGGCTCCTTCTATGAGATCTTGCAAGTGGACTTTGGAGTCGACAATAGCAGCGGCCTGGCTGGGGCCCAGCAGATCACGTGGCAGGTGGAATACCCAGTGGAGGACTCCGTGAGCGAGCTGGTTGTGTCTGAGATCTTCATCAGCCAGACCACCTTTGTGGGCATCGTCCCTCTCGCAATGGTAAGATACTGGGGCTTCTGGAAGAATGTCGCGAAGAACTTTTCTTGGGATATTTTTGTGTCTCAACGATACGTGAAGCACCATGTAATTTGTCATTTCTCAGGCACTAGGTGCATATTGGTTAAACAAGAAAAATACCCTTCACTTGCGTTTCATTTCCCTGCTTTCTGTAATGCCCCTTGGGGAGCCACCTCGGGTCTGTCATGCGAGTCCCTTCTCCTGTGGTGCTGCTGCGTGGCACTCTGGGGAGGCCTTGTGTCTGTGTGTGTCGGGCCCAAGTGCCGTGCTGTGGGAACGTGGGTTCCTTGCAACGCATCCGGATCTGTGGTGAAACAGCTGCTCTCTATGCCCAGGGACCAGCCGCTGGTCCATAGGCTTTGCCCGGACTGTCCCCAGGTGTCCTGGGCATTGGCAGCTTTGAAATGCAGATGGATGACCCAAAAACGCCCTGTTGGGAACTGACCAGCAGACCTGGAAAGGGTCCCAGATCTCATTAAACCACCTGTGCTCTGCGTTGCTGGGCCGGGAGAGGCTGGAGTCCTTCCCTTGAGCTGCGCTGTGACTGTTCCTGACCGTACTCTGGGGCTACACCAGAGAACAGGGTCCCAGGTGAGAGTCTGGGACCTCACGAGCGTGGTGCCTGAGTCCAGGGAGGGCCACGTGCTCATTTTCCCTTTCCACACTGGCAGTTCTTCAGTCAGATCTGTGCTGCTTTGGCCTTTGTGCCTGCACTGGAGAGAGAGAGAGAGTGAGTCTGTGAGTGTGTGTGTGTGTAGAGGCAACGCCCAGATATGCTAGTCCACGGCTGCCCTTGGCCGTCTACCCCTGGAGCTGAATGCTGGAGTTGAGCCCTTGTGGATGGAAATCCTATACTCTCCAGTTAATTCTGCTGTCCCCCACCTCGAGTGACCCCGAAGGGATTGCGTGCTCGGAAACACTTTCCCACCGTCGCTGCAGTCCAGCCCCTTTCCTTCAGCTCTGCGGACAGAGGCGCCTCCTTGGCCGTGCTGGCTGAAGGCAGCCCCCCACCCCATCCTTGCTCCCGGCTTTCCTTCCACATCGTCACCCTGTTTTATCTCCTTTGCAGACACTGTCACGTGTTGATAATTTGGGTTCATTATTTTCTGTCGTTTCTCAGCACAGGGTGGCATCCTGGTCTGTTTTGTCCATGTCCATGTCCCCAGCACCGGTCACTGTGAGGGTAGTGTGAGCAGAGAGCAAGGAAAGCAGGCAAGTGGAACCTGCCCAAGACACAGGAGTCCATTCTGGCTATCTTCCTGCTAGGCCACCACATTCCCCAGGGGGCCACCTGTGGTTTTGGTGACAGCGTGTGGAGCTGCACACCTGTGCACGTGGGCTGCTGCTCTGGAGAGAGAGAGAGAGAGAGAGAGAGAGAGAGAGAGTCAGAAAGTAGGCTGGATTTGGCCTGTGTGCTATATGTAGCCAATCTATCCATAGCCCTGGCATGGTTCCAGCCTCCTGCAGGTAACAGGTCCTCTGGGAACTGGCACCTGCCCATCAAGACAGCACAATGCTGGATAAAGCCCACTCCGCCTTCCCACTCATGCCCTTGGGCCCGCCCTTCCCTGGGAGCCCGGTGTATGTGCGTGGCCACTCTGCATTGGTGTACACACCGACAGGCGCTGGGACTGGCTTGGAGCCTGGCTGGTTGGCCTGGGACAGCAGCTGCTATGAACTGACCCCCTCCACCTATCTCAGCAGCGGCTGTGGCCACACCAATGTTTTCTCAGCCCCTGGCTGTTCTTGCCCCTGCTAGCCAGCAGGCCTTCAGTGTGCTCCTTGTCTTTTGAATGGCCCTGTCCTTCTGTAAGGAGGGCCCCCCAGGGCCAGGGTGGTGTCGGTGTCATCCCCTCACCCACGAGTGCTGGAGGGACAACTGGCTTGCGTATCATTCTGGATAATGGAACCCTGGGGGAGTTCGCCAGGGGGACTGGAGACAGGGAAAGTTAGTACTGTTAGAAAGGACACAGCTCAAGGGTGCTTCTGCTTTCTGTCCCTGGCCTCATGTGCAGGGTGGTGGAGACACTGTCCTTGTAGGGTGAGCCGTGGATGCTTTGGGGATGGCAGAGAGGGAAATAGAGGCTCTGTGGGTCTCAGTGATGGCCAGGCTGCTGAGGTAACCCATCAGGAACCTCCCAACTCCAGATTTCTCTTCTGGATTAATAAATGTGCCTCTTCAAACTCAGCTGGCTGAGAGCCGTGGCTGGAGAATTTCCATGGAGCCCCTTTCCAGCTTCACAGTGGCCACTACCAGTTCTGCCCCTCTCCCCCAGACCCCTTTCCTCACAAGGGTCATCATAACCGGAAGGGAGCGACAGGGATGCCTTCTAGCCTTCCTCAACCAAACTTCCTAGAACCCTAGGCCACACCCTGTCTTGCCTGTTGGTTAGTGCTGGGTTAAATGCCTCAATGCAGACGGTGGCGACTGCAGAGTTGGCCGATCTTGGATTTCCCTATGATAGGGTAGGTGGCCGATGGCATGGGATGGCTCATTCAGTACTTCCAGTGCCTTCTAGGAAGGTCCTGTTGTCATGGGGCTCAACCCAGTCTTATAGCTGAAAATCTGTTCTGTGATTGTGCGTTGTGTTAGACACGATTGATACCTTTGGGCATTGACTCAGCCTTGACCTCAGCAAGGTCAGTATGGAGCGTACCCAAGAGGCCTGAGACATCGGGTGTGGAAGCCCGGTCAGGCTGGCGAGTCCAGGCAGGAGGGCTTGCGAGGGGCACAAGCTAAGTTATCCATCCACATATCCATCTCTCCATCCTTCCACTCACCCACCCCCTCGCTGGTCCCTCTGTCCATCCATCTGGCCACTCTACAACAAGCGTGTATTTAGCACACATACACCGTGTTCCAAATCCATCATCCTTTGTGCTGCGTGGGAAGAGAGGAAGTGGCGTGGAAACTCTAAAGTCGGAGCCGCTGGCCTGGGGACCCAGCATGGGGGAGGCTTGGTTTCAGGGGAGCAGTACAGTTGGCCAGAGCCTTTGCAAGTCCCTTCTTACCAGGACGGTCTGACACACTGGGCCAGGGTGCTGGGTAACATCGCCGATTCCTGCATTTTGAAAATCTCCGTGGCCTTCCGGCTCTTCGTTGCTGTGGCTGGGAAGCGCCCACCGAGCGTCTGTCTCCTTCCTCTCCTCCCCACCCTCGGAAAGCACGTGATTTTTCCTTCCCCTTCCACAGTGTTCCTTTTCTTAGGGTTTTGTGTCCAATTACTGAGCTTTGAGCTTGGAGATTTGTTCCCGTGGGTGGCTTGGAGTTTAGGACTGCAGCCTACCATTCAACTACAGTTCTTAAAACTAAAAAGCCCAGCTCTGCACATGCAGATAAAAAACACATTATCTTTCAAAAAAAAAAAAAAAAAAGGTTGGATTCAAAAACTGAGCACACTTGGTGAGTTTCTAGGCAACTGGGAACGCGGGCTCGGCATAGGCGAGCGGGAGCGGGAGCGAGAACCAGATGCCTTTTCAGTCACGCTGGCCTGGAACCTTCCGGCATGGCCTGGGCACAGATGCTTCTTTATGTCCAGTGGCGTCTGTTCTGGTGGGTGTCGTTGAATGAGACAGGCAAGACCCCGGCTCCTCTGCTGCCGTTCCAGGGAGTAGACTGTCCGGCACCACAGATGTGCCTTGTCCGACTCGGACGTGATGCGCGCCTGCAGGAGCTCCCGTGGGCGGCGAGGGTGGAGGCTGGCAGAGGGGTGGGCAGGTTAGGGCCTGAGGATCCAGCGCTGTCTTGGAAAGCTGGATGAGAAGAGCGAGCCGGACATGGGACGCTGCGGGGATGCACATTCCAAGCAGAGGGAGCGGGCTAGGTCTTCCGTAGAATTGAGCAGGGCGCAGGAGGCCAGGGGGCAGAGGGCAAGGGCAAGGGTGGGAGAACAGAGCCTGCGGAGAGGAAGGCAGGGAAGGGGGCAGCCCACACTGCTCAGGACGGCTCCGGTCAGTCCTGCCGTTTGCTGCTGTAACAAAGTGCCCCCAACCGAGGGGCTTCAATCACTGCAAGTTCATCTGGCCGGTGTAGAGGTCAGCTGAAGTGGCTCTTGAGGAGCTGAGATCAGGGTGGCAGGAGGCTTCGTTTCTCCCCAGCTCATGGACACCTGCACCCCTGGCTCTCACTTTGTCCCCTTTCCCCACTGCCTCTCTGTCCTTGGCTCCCGCAGGCCATCATCTTCTCTGAGGCTGACCTCCCGCCTCTCTCTTGTGCTCCCGCTGGTCCCCCCAGGAATTGCAGGACCACGACCTCCTCTCAGGAGCCTGGACTTGCTCACCACTGCCTAGTGCCCTTCCGTTTCTACTCCTGGTAGGCGCTAAGGCGTAGATGTCTGCCAGTTGCAGTGACCTAGGGTCGTGGACATAACCTCGTGTCTGGTTCCAGGATGACAGACTCTGGATCTGTCTTCCAGAGCTTCTTGCGCTCCATAAGGAGCGAGGTGGCTGTGCTTGCCAGCAGCCTTAGCCCCACACACATGGTTTCATGGGTGGGCCCACCCTGCTTGCAGCTGGAAGGAGCCCTTTTAAATTGTCGATGACAATGGTATTTCACAAGCACACTTTAGAAATGGCCCGAGAGGACCACGTCTGCAGGTGGAGATGAAGGCTGTACCGGGCAATAATGGCGGGGCAGGTGCCTCAGTGCTACCTGCCCACCATGGGCGGGGCATTCCGACCTGGGCACCAGCAAGGACAGTTAGCGAGGCCTCACCCTCTGCACTGGCCCCATAACTGGATTTTGATGTTATGCTACTGCCTGGTATACATTAAAAAAGAAAAACAACAATGTAAAAGGATTGCTTTTTGGAGGATGGACCGGAGCCAGCTAAGCAGAAATGAAGGGAAAAGTCCATTAAGATGTTTGGTTCACTCGACCTGCATCTTTTTGGGATAACCTTAGCTGATGTATAATTTCTGAAGGTGAAAAGGAAAAACAGCCCAGCCGAGCAAGTTCGGGGAAGAACCTGGGGGTTGTCAGACGCACGAAATGGGAGAATTCGGGTGCTTCTGTGGCAGGGGTGTGACGTGGCAGATTCTTAAAGGCCCTCTCGGGGCCATTAGTATCTGTGACTGATGCTCTGAGCACAGCCCTGGGTGGCCTGTCCATCATTGGCTTGGCCCTGTTTGGCCGCCTGGATGATGCGTCCTGAATGGCATGGAGGGCGATTAGGGGAAGGATTTCATGTCCCTGCTTTCTACCTCCTCGAAGGCAGAAGGTAATCGATAAGCTGCGTTCTCGGGCTGTGATTTTCTTAAAAAACAAAAGCTCCCCGCTGTTGATGGTGAGCTGTCGGGTGCTTGTCCCCACCCAGAGCTGTGACCAGGTGAGCGGTCTCCAGAGGCTTCAGGCTCCATGTGCCTCCCTCAGGCCTGACAGACCTCAGGTCGGGGCTGGCAAAGAGCCTGACCAGCCACTGTAGTGGTCCACGCAGAGACAGCCTCGTTCCCATGTGTGGGGACACGCACAGGTGTGGGCGCACAGAGGGGTCACCTGCCTTTACCCTTTACTTGAACTACACGCCCCCAGCAGGGCCTGCCTCTGTGGTCCTGTCTGTGTAGAGGGTCGCCTAAATCCTACCAGTGTGACTGTGCCAGTTACTGTCAGGAGGCAGTGAAGCCATGTATGTGCGGTACGTGTCACATGCGAGTACAAGGGTGATCAAAAACACAGTGACGATTTAAATAAGAGTGTTACCAGAGTAAAAACCACGCTGCCGAGAAAACGGGGTACATGTGTGAGGGAAGGGTTGGGAGGGGGGTTCACTGTGAGGTGTTTTTTGCTATAATGATTTCAGAGTAAATCTCGACATTCAGTGTAGTTTTTGTTCAAGTCCTGTTTGTCCTATGTTAAGTTTTGCTTCTTTTAACATTTTTCTCAGAGAGGAAATGCATAATGGCAAAGTTCAAGGTAGTTAATACAGAGTGGCTGTTTACTAGCCGGGGAGTGGAGGGCAGGAGGGGCGCAGAGGTAGCTGGGAAGGGGCTGTTGCCCTCTGCCCCCCAGGCGCACCCTGCCTGAATTGAGGCAGTGCTCCACACCCCCTCTTTGCTTGGGTTGTTGCAGAGCCCAGCGAACCGTTTTCTAAGTGACTTTACTTTCCTAAGTGGTCAAGATGGCATATTTGATTGGTCTTAACTTCTCCGACGGAGGGCATCATGGGTGGCAGTCCCCATTGTGCCCACTAGATGGCGCGGGCAGACTAGGTTGCGGTCACAGGTGCGCTCTCCCCTCTCTGCTCCCCTCCAGGGGGCTCCCGTGCTCCTGCCCCAGCCCCCTTCTCTCTGGCTCACTGGCCCCGCACCCCGGCTTTGAGACCTTTGAGCCCCAGGGCTTCCCGGGTCCTCCTGAGCCCCACCAATCCAAAGCTCCTCCTATGGCCGTTGGAGGGGTTGGGTGGTGTGTCGGGTGGGGTGTGAGCCCAGGGACACCACAGCTGGGACAGGTGTGGTCTCCCTCAGTGAGTCCCGCTGCCGGCCGAGTCAGACACCTAGTGGCTTTTTCCCTGAAACCTTTGTTGTTTTTGTTTGGAATGTCATGTTTTTATCATATATTCTTTTAAACAACTCAAGGATAAATAAATTTCTGGCACCCTATTTCCACCTCTTTGGTTTAAGTCTGTTCTGCACAGAGAGCTGGCTGGCTGGGCAGTAGGGTGGGTGTCACACGAGGGACAATGAGGTCTACTCTGCATTCCTGCCCTTTTATTTATATTTAACAGAGGACCAAAAAAAAAAAAAAAATGATGTGAGATCACCTTTCTCCAAAACCCATGTCAAGAGATACTGGGTTTAGAAACCATATTGCTGTAACTAGAAAATAAAGCTAATGGTGAACAGAGCCATTGATCAGAGCCAATATTTATTGTTATTATTGTTATTACCATGGCCCTCATGGCTGTGTCCACTCTTAGATGTCCCCATGTAATTTTCTGTGTGGAATGTGAGCAATCCAATGTGGCCATGGGCCACCTGGTCAGTCAGCATGAAGTGAAATACTTCAGTTCCTCAGTGGCAAACGAGCCACATTCCAAAGGCTCCGTGGCCACGTGGCTGCTGTTTCCGTGGCGTGGATGGAGGTTATCCCACCAGGGAAGACAGTTCTAGAACTTGGCTGGACCTTCCCCAGGTGACCCTCACCTTGGCCCTGACTCCGCTCCAGCTGGGTTGGATATGTCGTGAGGGGGAGAGAGATGGCTGACCAGACATGCTCGCTTACGCTGTCAAGTCTTGTTCCCTCTACGCTCTGCAGGAGCGCATGCATCCGCCTCAGTGGTCATGTGTGTGTTTTCTCTTTTCCTAGGAGAATCCAAACTGTGAGGTTTTAGAGAGAGCTATTCTCTTTTCAGTCTGGGCTGTGTGGAACTTCCAGTTTGCACCCCTTGTCCCCCCATCTCGTGCTTCTCCCTGCTCCCCGCGGCCAGGCCACATCCCTCCTACCTCGTGGTGTCAGGGTGGCTCTGACATGCCCCGGAGATGGTACAGTGCTGTCTTGTGTTGGGTGTTCATGACTGAGGTGGCTTCCCAGTAGGCCCCGCTGTGGTGACTAAAGGGACAGCTGTGTTCAGGAAAGGTGTGTCTGGCAAGACCTCAGGCCCCAGGCCCAGACAGCCTGGCTGCCGGCGCGGCGGGAGCACCTGCTGGCCCCTGGTGCCAGGCCCCCCGCCTTCCTTGCTGCTTCATCCTTCTGCAGCGCCAGCGAGGTGCCCACCTCTCAGCTGGTCTGACCACCACGCCACCCAGCGTGTCTCTGTACTTGAAACTGTGCCTGGCTCGTAGTGAATACTGGGCAGACGTTTCATTCTCCCCGTCACTGTCCCAGGCAGGCTCCTTCCCAACGGAGCCATTTGAGGATGTGTCTCACTGTGGGCAACACCGTCCACTGTGCCCGGCAAGGTAGCCACCCTCAGAGACGTCCGCGTCCTCACACCCAGGACCTGCGGGAGTGCATTTACACACGGCAAGAAGGGGTTGCGGCTCTTGGTAAATGAAGAGCGTGTGAAGGGAGCTGGGAGAGGAGGAGCCGGGCATGAGTCTGCATGCCCTTAACACCCGGCTTGGGCAGGCGGGGCTGCTGAGCAGGACTTGCATTGTATGCTGCATGAGAGGTTTCAGCAGGTGCATGGATTACCTTTCAAATAATGTTAAAGCATTAAAAAAAAAAA
>PVKB01007565.1:12101-32462 GCA_004027205.1 Ctenodactylus gundi | reverse complement strand
CCAACAGCCCCCTCCCGGGCTGGCTCAAATGCACGTTAGTTAGCTTGGGGAAAAGCCATGTGAAATCCAGAAGAGTCCCTTGCTGGAGTGAAGCCACACTAATCTGGGTTTCCGGCTTCACAACCCTGTTCCCAAAACTCCAAAAGAAAAACTTCCAGGGAGGGCAGTTTTGGAAGTGCTGCTTCCCCATCTCCGGCAGCTTCCCCATCTCGGGCTGGCCAGCCCAGGAGGCTACAGGAGACGACAGAAACGAGCCGGAGCCCAGTCTGCCACTGTGGCTGTGCCGAGCGTGCACCTTCCCACCGGCCCGCTGCTCTGTGCCCCATGGGTGCCTAATGAATGTTGGCTGGCCGTCTCCCCACCCGTGGGAGAACGAAGTCTGCTTCCTGGGAGCCGCGGGCAGTTCTGTCACCTCACGGTCACACAGCAGTCACTGGGAAGCAGCGAGGCAGGAGGAAGGCGAGGCGACAGAAAGCTTGAGCCGCCCGAGGTGAACCAGAGACTGGGGGAGCGAGAAACCATCGTTGTACCCATGGCATGAAATAAACAGAAGGAAAGTATGCCAACCACTGCAGAATGAATTCTCTCTGGCTGCCAAAGCAAGGGCTTCGGGACAATAGACAATCTGAGTGGCCTCTGCCCCCACAATGCAGCCTTGTCAATTTCCACAGGCACAAAATTCTGCCGACCATGCACGGCACATTTTTCTGAGCTGTACTCTAGACCCAGGCAGCAAATTGTGGCCCCAAGAACCATGTCATTTCAGGGTTAGGACAGTGAACAGCTGTACCCTCCTTCCTGCATAACTCTTGGGCACGACAGAAATTCTTTCTCTAGCACCAAGTCAAGGCTTCCAAAGGCACCTGGGCATGGTGGTGCAGGTCTGTAATAATCCTGGCACTCTAGGAGGCTGAGGCAGAAGGATTGCCAAGTTTGAACCAAGCCTGGACACCCTGGTGACTTATTAAATAATAACACCCTTCCTCAAAAAAATAAATAAAAGCAAAAAGGACTAGGGATATAGCTGAGTGTGAAGACTGTGGGTTCAGTCCCCAGTATTGGGAAAATAAATGTCCAATTAGCAGACAAGTGTCATACTATACAGGTTTCCAGAAACTCCTTGCCAATTATCCCATCTCCTAGGGCCAACCTTGTTATCACATTGCCTTTCAGTGTTCTGTCACTATCTACCAACCCAACAAGTCATGTCGGCATTCTCTCTAAATAGATCCTGACATATATGAGAGTACACTATGATGTCACTACCTATGCCAGAGCGTGGGTACATTTGTGGCAGGTGGTCTATCAAGATTGGTACGCAAACCACAGTTTGAGAAATTATGCTGCAACAACTATGGTGAGACAGTCTCTCTTGAAAAAACACACTCATTGCTGAGGCTGGTGGCACAGGCCTGTAATCGCAGCACTCTGGAAGGCTGAGGCATGAGGACTGAAAATTGGAGCTGAGCCTGGGTGATTTAGTAATTTAGTGAAACCCTGTCTCAAAAATAAATTCAGCGAAGTAGCAGATTATAAAATAAATACCTACAAATCAATAGCATTCCTTCCTACACACCAATAATAAATCCAAAGAGAAAGAAATCAAGAAAACACCCCCCTTCACAACAGCAACAAAAACAAAACACCTAGGAATAAATCTCACCAAAGAGGTGAAAGACCTATACAAAGGAAACCACAAAGCCTTAAAGAAAGAAATTGAAGTGAACAGGACCTTAGGCAATGGAAAGACATTCCATGTTCCTGCATAGGAAGAACTAATACTGTCAAAATGGCCGTCCTTCCAAAGCTACTACACAGATTCAATGCAATACCAATCAAATCGCCAACTATGCAATTCTTCATAGAACTAGGAAAAAACAACCCTAAAATTTACATGGAACCAGAAAAGATCAAGAATCTCTAAAGCAATTCTAAGTAACAAGGGCAAAGCTGGAGGAATCACAATCCCAGACTTCAAAAACTACTATAAAAGCAACAGTGATTAAATCTACATGTTACTGGCAGAAAAACAGACAAGGGGACCAGTGGAACAGAATTGAGGAGACTGAAACAAACCCAAACACCCTTAGTCAACTGATCTTCGACAAAGAGGCCAAAACAATCCACTGCACAAAAGAGCATCTTCCACAAATGATGCTGGGAAAAATGGATCTCCTCATGCAGGAGAACAGATCTTCACCAGCAACACTTCAAAGGATTAGTATCTAGAACATACAAAGAACTCAAAAACATAAAACCTCCTAAAATATACAATCCCATCAAGAAGTGGGCAGCTGAGATGAAAAGAAGCTTCTCAGAAGAAGAAGTGCAAATGGCCAAGAAGCGCTAAAGAAGAGTTCTGCATCCCCGGGCATCAGAGAAATGCAAATAAAAACAACGTTGAGGTTTCACCTCACCCCAGTGAGAATGGCCTACACCAAGAACTCAAAAACTATTGGTGCTGAGGGTGGAGGAAAAAAGGAACTCTCCTCCATTGCTGGTGGGCATGCAATCTGGTACAACCATTACAGAAAGCAGTGCAAAAAAAAGTACACTGGACAACAACAACAAAAATCAAAAATAAAGCTGGGCTACGGATGTCACTCCGTGCAAGGTCCCTGACGTGTTCCCAGTATTGACAAAAATTTTTTTGAAAAGATGGAAAATGCCTGTTGTTCTGGGAAGAATGACACTCCAGGCTATCATACTGTTGTCGCAGCACACAGGAGCCAAGCTCAGTCACACAGATCCCCTCCAAATGACCCTAAGACATCTTGGCCCACTGAACTCTTAAACCAATTCACAGATTGAATAGATGTGTGGTCCTAGTCACTATATCAGCAGTGAGGATCCTGTCCCCTGCTAAGAGCCATCTGGTTACTTATGACATCATTACAGAGCTATCGAGGTAGAGACCTGGGCTCGCTCCTACCAGCTTTAAACTACCCAATCACAATTACCTGTGACCATATGGGGGAGGCAAAGGGGCCAACCTGTATAAAAGGGGGAGCGTCCATTGTTGCGGGCTCAGACTTAGGGGCGTTAACTCCTCTGGGCCTGCAGGTGTAATAAACCAAGTTCTCCAGTTCTCCGACTCTCCGTGCGCTGCTGCTTGGTGCTTCCCCTTCAGGTTTTTCTGTAACCACACGAAAGTGCCAATGTAAAAATGCACTTATTTGGTAAAACATTTAATTAACTCACCCCTAATGTGATGGCTGACACCATTTCTCTTTGGTGAGGCCTTGACCGGGCGAGGTGTTCCAGCCCTGCGCTCTAGGTGAATGGGAGGTGCGTCTTTTCAGCCAGGACCCTAGGATTATTCCACTTATCTCAGGGCAACAAATGAATATTCCCATTTAGAAGACGTTTCCCGTTGCAGTGGGTATTCTACTGCAGCTCATTATAAATTCAATCAGAGCTGCAGAAATTCATTTCCCATCAATTATTTACAAGTTCAACAAAAATTCCTAAAACCACATGAAACAAAAATAGGTAAATCCAATAGTTGGTTAGCAACACTGTTGGGGTTTTCTTCGGGTGCTGGGGTTGAGCCCAGGGCCTTCACCCTGAGCCATATCCTCAGTCCTTTTATTTTGAGACAGGGTCTCCCTAAATTAGAATTGCAGGTGTGTGCTACTAGGCCCGGCTTTGTTTTAAGACAGCGTCTTGCTGTGTAGTTAGGGCTGATCCCGCACTCACTATGAAGTCCAGGCTGGCCCTGGAATACAGCATTCCTTCTGCGTCAGCCTCCTGAGTGCTGCGTGCACCACCAGCTATTACGTGGTGCTGGGGAATAGAACCTGGGGCCTTCTGCTTCTAATCACTGAGCTATGCACCCAGCTCTAAGTTTGGATTTTTGTTGTTGTTGTTTTGAGACAGGGTTTCACTCCGTAGTTCAGGCTGGTCCTGAGCTCACTATGTAGCCTGGCTGGCCTCAAACTCACTGCAATCCTCCTGCCTCAGCTTCCTGAGTGCTGGCATTACAGGCGTGTGGTGCTGGGGAATCAAACCCAGGGCTGTGTGCTTGCTAGGCAAGCTCCTTCACCGCAGTGCTATTCCTCCAGTCTCCCACGTTCGGAATTCTTAGGACAACAATTAATGAAAAAGTACCAGATCATCCTGATGTTCTGTGGCCGTTGCAGTGGCCTTGTGTGAGGCAGGGCCGTGGCAACGGTGTGGAGCTTACTGTTCCCCTCCTCTCTACCCCAGGCTATTGTGACTATGTGGGGTTTTTTAGAAAGTGTAATTTAAAAAAAGCACCATAAATAAATAACAAAACACGGGTTCTTTTCCTGCTGCTACAATGGCCATGGCTATTTTCCATGACAGAGCCACCAGTTGTGGCACTTTTCGGATGGCTTGGACTGCTGTGTTCTTACTGACCCATGTCGGGTGGAACTAGCATCCTCAGCACAGTCCAGAAGACCTGTCCCAAGCCCGGCACTTCCCAGGGGGCCTTCTCGGGAGTGAACTGGCTCTGAGCTTCGCTCCAGCAGGGTTCTTCCTCATAGCTTTTGGTTCATCCCACAATGCACTGGGGCTTGACCTTTAGCTAAAGAATATTATTCCCCACTTGGGAACTGACAGCTGCGTGATTCTACACAAGTTTAGAATTCCTTTTATTAATCAACAGTATTCTTTTTATTAGTATATATTTGCAATCTGTAATAATTACATTCAGCTTGAGAAATTGAAGTTTGGAATTCTTTTTATTTTTTATTTTTTTGAGACAGGGTCTCAGTCTGTAGCCCAGGCTGGCCCTGAACTCACGACAATCTCCCTCTCTTTGCCGCCTAAGTACTATAATTACGGGCATCTGCCACCATGCCCGGTTAATTCTTATGTTTGATTCTGTAGTACCACACACACTGCACATCACCAGTGCCTTTTTTTTGAGACAGGGTCTCACAAACTCACTGTTGCCCTGTGTAAAGGTCTCAGATCTAATCCCATGAAATTTAAATGAATAACTAGAAGATAGGTAGCTGGTCGTTTTAAAAATGAAAAGAGGAAGATGTGTGGTGGGTGTGGCTGGAAACTAACAGAAGGAACCACCATGTCTTACACATCATGCAGGAGGAAAGGCGTAGCCCCTGCGGCCAGGGACGCAGATGTGAGCCTGTATCCCTTAGAGAAGGAAAGTGGAAGAGCCAGCTGTTCAGACAATATACAATGCCCAAGTACTACTACTCATGCTTATAAAAGCTACTTTCTAACACAAGAATTTTTTTTTCTTTTTGAGACAGAGTCTCGCTCTGTAGTCCTGACTGCTCCTAAACTCACTATGGAGGCTGGGCAAGCCTTAAACCCATGGCAATCCTCCTGCCTCAGCCTCCTAAGTGCTGGGATATCAAACCAAGGACCTTATGCTTGCTAGGCAAGTACTTTAACTGCTGAGCTACGCACCACTGCCCTTAATGCAAGGATTAAAACATTACTAAGTAATATTAGACGTGACCATAGGAAATTGTCAGATTTGTAGGCTAAAATGTGTTAGTGGATCGGCACTTGTCTCTCTGTTTCTCTTTTTCTTTTTTTGTGGTACTAGGGGCTGAGCCCAAGGCCTTTACACTGAGCTACATCCTCAGCCCATTCTTGTTTATCTTTCGTTAATTTATTTCTTCTTGTGGTTCTGGGGATTGAACCCAGAACCTTTGCACTGACCTATGTCTCCAGCCCATTTTTTTCTCCACAGGTTGGCAATTTCATAGGATTCAACAGATACAAGACAGGGGCATCCAGAGTTTTTAAGAATCAGAAAAGCCAGGCCTAGTGATGCAGGCCTGTCATCCCAACATGCAGGGACGCAGAGGCAAGAGAATCAATCACAAGTTTGAGCCCAACCTGGGGAACCTGGCAACGTGGCAAGCCCCTGCCTCAGTAAACAAAAGTGAACATGGGCAGGGGATGTAACACACACACACACACACACACACACACACACAATTCAACCAGAGAAATTGTGATGGCTCAGCAAATTAACCTGATTTTCCTCATGGGAACAAAAAAGCAAGGAACATTTATTCCAGATGCCGGGGTCAGCTGTTCAGCAGCCGTGTTGTTATTCACAGGGAAAGTCTCTTTTTTCTTTAGTCTGTCTGATAAACTACAGGCTCCACTCCATCGGTCCAACAGCTGGGTCTGTCTATAAATCAACCGGCCTTGGTCTGAGATGCTTCTCTGCTGAGGGTTAGCAAGTCTTAGACCCATCGGGGTTGAACCAATTCATCTTTTCTCCCTCCTATGAAGTGCCTGAGCTTATCCAGTTGACACCATATGACTCTTATGTTCCTTTTCATGAGCGACCGAAGCTAATTTGTAAGTATCTCTGGGGAACAAGATGTACCGCGCTGAATTTCTTTGAACCAGTACGGAAAATTACACTTGACCAAAAAAGCAAAACTCTCCAACAATCCGTCTTCGCCACCTCTTACTGCTGTTGCTTTAGATGGTTTGAATACAACACTGAAAAATCTGGATGCTAGCCCAGGTAAGGAGGTGCATGATTGTAATCCCAGCACTCTGGGAGGCTGAGGCAGGAGGACTGCAAGCCCAAGCCCAACCTGGACAATTCAGCAACTCAGTGAAACCCTGACTCAGACTTAAAATATGAAAAAAAAAAAAGATGGGGATGTAGCTCAGGTCGAAGATTCTAGGTTCAATCTCCACAAAAGAAAAAAAGAGAGAGAGAGTCTAGACACTACCACATGTCCAACCTGGGAGCCCCGAGTGGCTTGTTACCAAGCCTGGCAGACCCACATGCCAATCTGGGCCGGGAAGCCTTTCCACAGCGAATTCTGTATATTTCTATTGTTTAAAAGACTCTGCGATCTGTGAATCATAACATTGCGCCACTTCACGACACAGCTGCAAGTCATAGTCAGAAGTCCAAGGAATGTCCCAAGTCTGTTCCAAAACTGTCCAGATGGGCCCGCTCGCATACCACTCTCATCACCAGCACTGGCACAGGGCGCTGGGGCTGGGACTGGTAGTCCACTTGTGGAGTCACTTTCCGTAGCTCAAGACTCGTATTTCCCTTTGAATCCAGTGAGCCGTATTTATGTGTTTTCCAATTAATGTTCCCGTTTTAAGTCAATTACAGATATCTATTCATATCAATTGCAAAACTCCACGGCCACAGAGTATTTGGGGCCAACTCACTGGGTTGTATATGACTCTTGTCAAGAAGTGGAGGTTGAGGGGTGCAGGCCTGGAATCCCAGCACTCGGGGAGGCTGAGGCGGGAGGATCCCAAGTTTGAGGCCAGCCTGGGCAACACAGTGACCTAGAGAGACCCATCTCAAAAGCAAAAATGAAACTGGGCTGGGGATGTAGTTCAGAGTGAGGACACTGGGTCCCATCCTAGTACTACAGAAACAAAACCAACTCCTACGAAGACCAAGTCCAAGCTGAGCCTAACGAAGCCTCCTTACGGGACAGGCGGCTACAACAGCTCTAGGCATTCACCATTGCGCACCTATGCCCAAATTCTAAGATGGAGGACAGCCTGGGGCCCGTTCCCATAGAGACAAGCTGCTCCCTAGCTGTGACTCCTGGCCTGGTTGCTGAGGAGTCACCTGACTACCTGAGCTGTTGTCAACGATACTGGAAGGTGTCCAACAGGGCCTGGCGGACAGTATGGCTGACAGGCTAGTTGTCTCCTTTGCATCAATCGATCTTTCTATCCCCCTCCCCCGACCAGAGACTGAACCTATGACCTTCACAATGAGCTAGATCACCATCTCCTTTTGATGCTGGAGGACCTCGGTAAGTTCCAGGTCCCCCAGGCTGAACTCGAACTTGTAACCCTCCAGCAACAGCATCCTGGCGTGTTGGGATCACGGCGCGCCACCAGGCCCAGCTAGGCAGGATGTTCTCATCTGGAATCGGACCCACAGACGCAGGTCTGCAGTCTGGTTTGGCCCATGTTTCCCGTGATTACACGTGCAGTGAAAAACATTGCAGGCCATTCCTGAGTTTCCACGGAGGTCAAGAACTCGCAAAATCACACCCGGAGCTGAACACGGGAGGCGGCTGCAGAGGGTTCCAGACTTCACAGCCAGGTCCGTGAATCCCTGTGTGACTTGCAGTTGCTCCTCATTATCCAGCCCCTGGAAACCAGGCATGTCCAACCTGCAGCCCGCAGGTTTTTCCTTTGTTTTGTTGTTTTCTCACCTTGAGTCTCCCCGCCCTGCCTGTACTGGGGATTGTGTCCAGTATCCACACAGAGCTACATCTCCAGCTCTGCAGCCCAGGCTCGGCCTGAACTCACTGTCGTAGCCCACGCTGGCTTTGAACTCAGGACAATCTGCCTGACATAGCCTCCCCAGTGAGTGCTGGGATTATAGGCGTGCGCCACAACGCCCAGCTTTATGTGGTGCAGGGGAATCAAATTCAGGGCCTTGTGCCTTGCAAGGCAAGTGCTTTAACTGTTGTGCTATTCCTCCAGCCCTTAGTTTTGATTTTAAGACAGGGTCTCACTAAGTCAGTAAGTTGCCCAGGCTGGGCTCAAACTTGTGATCATCCTGCCTCAGCCTTCCAGAGTCCTGGGATGGCAGGCCTGCGCCATCAGACTTGGTTTCCTTGATGTAGTTTTAATAAGGTCTTCTTCACTCCTTTCTGACAATGAGCGCCTTCAAAACCAAGTGGGAAAGAGTCCAGGCCTAAACCCGTGAATGTTTACTCTCCCCTAATTTGTTTTGAGAGCTAACTGTGTGGATGTGGACTGCATTGACTTTAGATTTACACAGAGTACCGTGCTACGCCCAGTCTGCTTTCCCTGCACGAATGCGAATGGCTTCCTCATAAAAATGGTTTCTCAACATTGTTTCATGTTTTCTGGGGCAGAGGAATGACCCGTTCTTAGGGCCACATCAGCTAGTGCAAGTCCCAGGTCTGCGACCTTTTGTCCAGAACTCTTTCTACTCTGTCCTGACAGCTGCCATGTGCAGGAGCCATCCGGAGGCGGCAAGAACTACAATCACCCCCCCCCCCAAAAAAAAACCCATTCTTGCTCTTGTTTTCTTTCTTTCCTTCCTTCCTTTTCTTCCTTCCTTTCTTTCCTGTCTTTCTTTTTCTTTCTTTCTTTCCTTCCTTCTTCCTTCCTTCCTTTCTGTGGTACTGAGACTCCAACTCAGGGCCTCTGCACTGTGCTGTCTCTATACCACTTTTCAGTGTTTTAAATATTGACACAGTGCCTCGCTAAGTTGCCAGGGTGGGCTTGAGCTTTGCATTCCTATCTAGTCTCCAGAGAGCTGACAGGACAGTCCAGCACCACTACGCTAGGCTTACAGAGTGGAAAGCTCAGCAGCTGCCACACCACGAGACTTTGAGAGCCCGGCGAGTGGCCCTGTCATTCCAGCGCTAGGAGGGCTGAGGCAGGAGGATCTCCAAGTAGGAGACCAGACTACGCAATTGAGCAACTACTGAGCCCGTGTCTCAAGATCAAAACTAACCAGAAGGGCAGGCAATGTTGCTCAGTATACAGGCTTGGGGCAGGATCCCCATTGGGGGGAAATTAAGATTTCCTCTGAGAGCAGGCCACTCAATAAAATGTAGCTCAAGGCTGAGGCAGGAGGATTGCCGTGAGTCCAAGGCCAGCCTGGGCTTTATAGTGAGTTCAGGGCCGGCCTGGGCTACAGAGGGAGACCCTGTGTAAATAAATAAATAAATAAATAAATGATAACATGCAGCACCTGCCGGAGGTGATAGGAATAATGCATGTCTCAGAGCCGCGTGTAACAGCACAGGGACAACATGAAGCGATCCCTGCCCCGCTGCTGTGGGCCTGTGACTGTTGCCACAGGAGGGACCAACATCTCCGCCCTGCCGGCCTTCCCTGTTCGCCCAGCCGGGCCCTCACTTCCCACCTCGGCTTATCCTGGGTGTAAGAAGCCTCGGCCAAGCCAGCTTCCCCCACCACTCACGAGACAACGTGGCGAGAGCAAATGAAAACAGGCCCGCCGAGTAATGTAGCGAGCTCCTGAATATGCACCTTCATGCTGAATATTAAACAACAGCTTGGAATTTTAAAAAGAGGCGAGGGCTGTGTTGTTGGCTCCAGTCACACTGGTCTCAGCTGACCATGCTGTTGCGCTCCTGTAATCCCAGCATGCTGAGAGGCTGAGGCAGGAGGTGGCAAATTCAGGCCGGCCTCGGTGACTCAGACCAACTGAGTCTGCCTCAAAAATGGATCGCAGAAACAAGGGACGGGGGTGTGGCTCATTGCGAAAGCCTTGCGTTCAATCACTAGAATTGGAAGAAAAGAAAGTCTTGTGCGTTAAATCAACTTCAGTACACGAGTCCACCCGCCTTGCTCTGCACACATTCCTTCGTTTGCTCATTCCCCCAATAACGAACATCTTGAAATCTTCAAAAGTCGGGAGTGATCAAAGGGAAGGCAGACACGGCTGCTTTTGGGAACCTGCGCAGCTGCCCTGGAGGAATTATTTTTCTTCTTCCCAGCAGCTGCTTTTGTTTTCGGCCCCGGCCTCCCCCTCCCGCCCTCCCCTAACCCGTTACAAAGTTGGGGGCCCAGGCAGGCCGAAATACAAAGCCCAGCTTGTTACAAATTTCAGTAAATCTGGGCTAATAGCCAAATTGAATTCTAAAGACCCATTTTGGAGGTTCAGCATTAAAATGGAATCTAGTATAGGTTGGGCTGTTTCTAGGACACCATGTCCCTACTGCAGAAGGGAGGGTGAGGGGAGGGGGCTGAATTTGCTTTTAGTGGCGGCTGTGTTTTGAGCAGTTCCTCATAGAGATGGGTTATAAAGAGACTAGTGTGAACAACGTATGACGGGATGAAATTTGAACTTAATGGATGTATTTACTGTAATTCCTGTATCTTTCAAGCCACAATCTACCTAGACAAAGGGTACATTCGGAATTTTTTTGGTTGGTTTATTTTTCAAGAAATGCCCAGCCTAGTGACCTTTATATTTTAGGACAAACTCCATTACAAGTATCTAGAGGGGCTGGAGGAACAGCTCAGCGGGTAAAGCGCTTGTCTAGCAAGCGCGAAATCAAGCACTAAGTACATGAGATCAATTCCACAGCACCACATAAACCGGGCGTGGTGGCGCACGCAGCACTGGGGGAGGCTGAGGCAGGAGGATTGCTATGAGTCCAAGGCCAGCCTAGGCTCCATCATGAGTTCAGGACCAGCCTGGGCTACACAGCGAGATCCTGTCTCAAAAAAAAAAAAAAAAAAGTATCTAGAGTCAGTTTTAGTGATGCAGCTCTGTCACACCAGCACTCTGGGAGGCTGAGGCAGGAAGATCTCAAGTTTGAGCCCAGCCTGGGCAGCTTAGCAACTTAGCAAGAACTTGTCTCAAAATCAAAAATAAAAAAGGGCTCAGTGTGATTGACCTGGGCTCAATCGCTAGTGCCACCACTACCAGCAAAAAGAAAAAGAAAATAATACTTCAAAGAATAGATAACTTTTGGGAAGGAAAAATCACCCGAGGCTGGAGGAATAGCACAGGAGTTAGAGGTTTGCCTAGCGAGGTCAAGGCCCTGAGTTCAATTCCCCAGCGCCAGATAAACAGTGCGTGGTGGCACACACCTGTCATCCAGCACTCAGGAGGCTGAGGCAGGACTGCTGTGAGTTTCAGGCCAGCTTGGGCTCCACAGCAAGTTCCCAACCAGCCTGGACTTCAAAGCTTCAATCATCCATTTATTCCCCAAATCGACTCCCAAGACTAATTTTAGTATGTTTTTAAAATCTCATACATGACTCCTTTATTGTTACAATTATGTGGCATTGGTAGACGAGACCCCGTCTGTATTCTGTTGTCATGTCTAGAAAGAGCGTGGAATGAGGGCCATCAACCCCGCAACCAAGGCCCGACCAGCCTGTGGTGCCCCAGCAAAAGCGCCTGCCTTCTGCTTCTGGTTTCCACTGGTTCTGTGGTGCAGCTGTAGATTAACGAGGACGTAAGGCAAATTATCCTTTTGTGCCCTGGCCATTCTCTCTCTCTCTCTCTCTCTCTCTCTCTCTCTCTCTCTCTCTCTCTCTCTCTCTCTCTCTCTGTGTGTGTGTGTGTGTGTGTTACTGGGGTCTTTGCACTGAGTGACATTCCCAGCCTGGTTTTTTTTTTTTTGAGACAGACTCTTGCTATGTTGCCTCAGGCTGAGCTCGAAATGGCCATCTTCCTGCCTCAACTTCCCACAGTGCTGGCAATAGGCCCTACTCTCTGGCAACTCTTAGGCAGACGCAAGAACCTTGTGTGGGCTACCCAGGACAGCTAGGGACATTGCCGGGTCCTCACCGTGTCCACCCACATTTTCCTTAATAACATCCTGAGAACTCGGTTTTGCAATCCTAAAGCGTATTTACACAAACCCAGCTGCTGCGGCTGCTGCAAGCTGTATGGTGCATGGAAGGCGTAGCCTGTTGCCATAGGGCCACAGTAGACAGAACCCTATGGCAGGACACGATGCCATTGAGACACACAGCAAACAGTGTGCCGGGGGCTGCTGCTGGCTTATAGGGAATGATATATGTGTGTCCATGGAAGGGACGCCTTCCCAAATAGCTGGAAACAGCATAGTCAACACACCCACCAGTGACACACATTCGCTATCAGTGGAGGTAACCAGATGTGCCATGGTTTCATCTGGCTGGCCTCACGTAGGTGTGTCCCTGCCAGATCTCTACCCACGCAGGATGACCCAGGAAGGGCACACTGCCATAACTAGGTTCATTAGCTTCTCGCCAGGTGGGAGGAATTTTTTTTTAGCTCCATACAGTCTTTCTCTCCTTTTTCTTTCTTTCTCTTTGTGGTCCTGGGATTAAACCCAGGGCCTTCTACCTGAACTGCAGCCCCAGCCCAGTTTTTCATTTTTATTTTGACACAAGATCTCATTAAGTTGCTATATTGTCCAGGCTGGGCCTAAAGTTACGATCCTCCTGTCTCAGCCTCCCAGAGGGCTAGGATTACAGGCCTGCAGCCTCCAGACACAGCTTCTTCATTTTCTGTTGTTTTTCTTTCTTTCTTTCCTTTTTGTCTGTGGCACTGGAAATTGAACCCAAAGCCGTTACACTGAACTACATCCCTAGTCACTTTTTTTTTTTAATTTTGAGAAAAGATCTTGCTAAATCATTAAATTGTCCAGGCTGGGCTTGAATTTAGAATCCTCCCCCTCCCCGGCCAGACTGCGAGGATTGCAGGCCTTTGCTATCACGCCTGGCTGGCTGGCTGGCTGGCTTTTTCTTTTTTTATGGTGCTGGAGGTTAAACCCACAGCTTCCACAATGAACTATATCCCCAGCCCTTTTGTTTTTCTTTCAGGGTCTTGCTCTGTAGCCCACGCTGGCCTTGGACTCACGGCAAACCTCCTGTCTCAGCTCCCAGTTGCTGGGATTACAGGCCTGCGCCACCACACCCAACTTATGTGGTGCTGGGGATTCGAACTTGGGTACTTAGAGCTTACTAGGCAAGCACTTTAACCGCTGAGCCATTCCTCCAGCCCCTATTTTTCTTTTTCTTTTTTTAATTTTTTATGTTAAGACAGGCTGGGCTCAAACTTGAGATCCTCCTGCCTCAGCCAGAGTGCTGGGAGTAAAGGGTTTTGTCACTAGTAATGAAATACACTACATGACACACTCCCTGCAAAGAGTGCCACACATCATTTGTGGCACTGTGCCCACCCTTCACCTGACTGTGAGAAACATCCAAAGCGAAGGCCACGCTATGAAGCCAGCTGAGGCTGACAGACACGGATAACTACGGCCCCGCCACAGTTGGGGGAAACCAAGGGCCTTGGACAACTGAGTGTCATGGGGTCCCTGAATCTGGTCCTGCAGCCAAAAAGGCTCTGAGAGGAAAAATTGGTTAAATTCAGACCGAATGGTGTGGTTAGTTAAAGGCACAGCACCACCACTACTCTTCTGGCTTTGATCACTATACTGTGGCTATGGAAGAAATTAAACTTCCAGGAGTTTGGTAAAAGGCAAGGAGCTTTGTACTATTTTTATAGTCTCTTGATCAAAAATCACTTCCAAGGAAACAAAAATTTCCAATTGCTCAAATCTGGCACAGCATACTTATGGAAATATGTACCTTAGAAATACCCGCACCAGAAATATTTAGTTTGTATTTTATTTTTGTACTGGGGATGAAGCCCAGGGCCTTACCCCTGAACTATGACCCTAGCCCAGTTTTTATTTTTTGACTCTTGAGACAGGGTCTTGCTAAGTCCCTAAGGCTTGAACTTGTGATCCTTCTGCCTCAGTGCTGGGATTACAGGCCTGCACCACCGATCCTTGCCCAGAAATCTTTGTTTGTTTACTAGTTTGAAATAGGGTCTTTCTTTCTAGTCCAGGCTGGTCCTGAATATACTATGTAGCCTGGTCTGGCCTCAAATTCACAGTAATTCTCCTGCTTCAGCCTCCCTAGTGTTAGGATTCCAGGTGTATGCCACCATGCCCAGCTAATTTTTATGTGGCACTGAGGAATCAAACCCAGGGCCTTGCGCATGCTAGGTAAGTGCTCTCACCATTGAGTGATGTCCCCAATCTCAGAGCTATTTAAACAAAAATATGTTCATTCTTTATGGGGGAGTCAACTTCAGATTCACCAAGCATACAGCTACCACATAAGTATTTGTTGAAAACCAATAAATACCTCATTTCCCATGTAAGAAGACAGTACTACCTTGGCAATAACTTTTTTTTTTTTTTTAATTTTGGAACTGTAGGTTAAACTCAGGGCCCTTGGACTGAGGTACAACCCCAGTTCTTTTTTTTTTTTGAGACAAGAGTTTGCTAAATTTTAGGATGAGCTCAAACTTGCAATCTGCCTGCCTCAGCCTCCCAAAGTGCTGGAATTACACATGTAAGCCACCACCTCTGGCTCGGCAATAACTTTTACTTACTTATTTTGTGGTACAGGGGACCAAGCCCAGGGCCTTCACACTGAACTACACCTCAGCCCATTCTGTAGTTTTGATTTTTCCCCCCATTTTATTGATATTTGTAAGCGCAAATTTTAAGGTTTACAATAAAGTTGAGTATTTTGTGCACACACATATCTTGTCAAAGTGACAAGGACTTTCCTGCTCCCCTCTTGTCCCTCCCCCTACCACCCCTCCCGCCCTCCCCACCCAACCCCTCCCCCCCTTCACTTTGTTTTTCGGTCTTAAGTTCCATAAGAGTTGTGATCTGGGTCTCTCATACCAGAGAGACCATTCGATGTTTCACCTTGTGCTTCTGACTCACTTCACTGAGCATAATGTTCTCAAGTTTCTTCCATTTGCCTGTAAAAGCCTCCACGCTGTTGGCCTTTATAGATGCATAGTATTCCATTGTGTATAAATACCACAGTTTGTGTATCCACTGGTCTGATGATGGGTATTTTGGTGACTTCCATATTTTAGCTATTGTTAGTTGTGCTGCTGTAGTTTTGATTTTGAGAAAGGGTCTTGCTAAATTGCCCAGAATGGGCTTAAATTTGCGATCCTCCTGCCTCAGCCTCCCTAAGTGCTAGAATGACAGATACAAGCCACCATTTCTGGTTTTAGCAATAACTTTTTATCTTTTTTTTTTTTTGTAAGACCGAGTCTCACTCTGTAGTCCAGGCTGGTCCTGAACCCACTGGTGTAGCCTAGGTTGGCTCTGGACTCTGGACAATCTGCCTGCCTCAGTCTTCTGAGAGCTGGGGAATCGAACCCAGGACCCTGCACTTGCAAGGCAAGTGCTTTAAGCGCTGCCATTCCTCCTCGAGCCCCAGCCAATAACTTTTTAAAAACCATTTTGTTTTAGCATTTGATGGACAGAATGATTGCAAAAGTGGCACACAGAGTTCCCACTTACCTTACACCAAACGTTCCGTTCCGTGCCCCCACGTCCGGATCCTTCTGCTTCTGCGGTTTTGGCCCTGCTGGCTCCGTGGGTGTCCTTGTCACACAAGTAAAGCCCGACTTCGTGGTGACTGCTTATTTATTATCATCGTTTCAGGCCGTACTCTAGCCACGCAGTCAAGTTGTGATTTACAGAAATCATGTCACTTAATTATCCTAACGGAATTAGGCAGGTGTCTTTTCTTATTCCCACTCAGTGGAGGAGGAGGCGAAGCTCCAAGAGGTGAAGGAACGCGCTGCAGACGACCAGGACAACCGACTCACGCCACGGACTTATTCTTTTCTTTCTCTTTAAAATGTTATTATTTATTTATTGGTGGCACTGGGGCTCAACCCAGGGCCTTCACATTGAGCTACATTGCTAGTCCACTTGTACTTCTGATTTTGAGACAGTCTCTTTAAAAAAGTCACTAAATTGGCCAGGCTGAGCTCCAACTTGCAGTCTTCCTGCCTCAGCCTCCCGGAGTGCTGGAATGACTGGCCTGCCAGGGAGCTACGCTTCCCCCATCCTGACAGCCTGGTGGTTTTATTTAAAGTGGCCAAAGGCTTGTCCTTCCTCCTCTTGGACTTCCTCTGACTCACCACCTTTCCCTCCAAAGGTAAGCGCCGGCCCATGTAGCTGGCAATGACTGGGCCACACTTCAAAAGCAGCCCCCTCCCCTTGGCACTAGGCCATCTGCTGGAATCACAAATGAAGCTAAACAAAAAATCCCCAGGTAGCAGGGCCGGGTGGCCACTGTGATCCCAGCACTCTGGAGGCTGTGGCAGGAGGATAGTAAGTTTGAGCCCAACCTGGGTAACTTAGCAACTTAATTAGACCCTGTCTCAAAATCAAAAAATAAAAATGGGCTGGAGACAGCTTAATGAGAGGGCCCTGGGGTCCACCCCTGATACCACAATAAATTAATTAATTAATTAACTAAAAATAAATGAAATTCCTCACTGGAAAGCAGTGTTTAATGAAAAGGCTTGTGGTTTTTGGCGCAGCTTTTCTACTGGTAACACTGCACAGCTGAGAGACGGTTCCATGACGCAGTGACTCAGATGGGAAACCGGGAAATCGGAGAAAGACGGAGATAATAAAGCAATTAACTTTATCAATTAGCACCTGAAGTCAGGTTACGGGAACTCACTGCAGCCCCCAAATTATCTGATCTCCTCCACTGCTTCTGCTCCTTAGGACTCTGATGTGTGACATGGGGCTGCAGCCGCTGAGTGAGGCTGGGCGACAAGCTGCACTGGGAGGAACCCTTTGCATAAACGGAACTCGGAGAAGGCCAGAAATGTTTTCAAATTTGATAAAAAGATTTTTTAATTAAAATGATTGCCTAGGGAGTGAATAATATAAATTCAAAAAGAACTGAAATCAGACAATGAACAATGGTTGAGGTACTAAGCTTATGGAAGGCAAGAATTAATGCTTTCAGCTGGGCCTCCTGCGGTCTCAGCACGCCAGGAGGCTGAGGCAGGAAGATGACAAGTTCAAGTCCAGCCTGGGCATCCCAGTGAGGCCCTGTCTCAAAATAAAAACACTTGAAAAGCTCAGTGCAAAGGGTTCAGTCCCTGGTACAAAGAAGGGGAGAAAGGAGAGTTATTATTTCAATGGTTGAGCAGACAGATCTGCATAGAAGTACAAACTCGGTATTTATATATGTACATGGATCACATGTGTTATGTGTGACATGTACACATTAACATGCATTTACATGTATATAATAGCTGTCATGCATACAACATGCATTTGTGCATACATGCCTGTGTCTACATGATTTTATGTGTGTGTGTGTCTGTGCGTGACATTAGGAATAGAGCCCAGGGCCTTCACACAGAGCTCCACCCTGTTACGGATGGGATCTGGAATGTCCCCAGAGCCGCATGTACTTGGATCCTGTGGAATTCCTACAGATTCTGTGTGCTGTTGGGAGGTGAGTCCTGGTCGGTGGGTTACAGGTGCACGTGGGGGTTTAGAGGTATGCCATAGGCCTGGAAGGGTGTAGTGGATCAGTGGGACACGACCTGCAAGGCCTCGCACTAGCTCGGCCTCTTCCTCCCTGCCTTGGGTTTTGGCCCGCCATGTTAACGCCCTGTTAAGCCTTCTACCATTGCTGCTGCCCGTGTTGACTGAGACTTTCTGATACTGTGAGCTAAAAGAAATCTTTTCTCCCTTCAAGTGTAGATGTCAGGTATTCTGTCACAGCAGCGAGACAATCCCCAGCCCACTACTTATTTTTATTTATTTTTGAGACAGCATCTCGCTTTGTAGTACAAGCTGGTCCTGAACTCACTAGGGAGCCCAGGATAGCCTTGCAGTCAGGGCAATCCTCCTGCTTCAGCCTCCTGAGTACTGGGATTATAGACCCAGTTTACGTAGCATGAGGGAACTGATCTCAGGGCTTTGCTCTTGCTAAGCAAACGCTCTAACTGCTGTGCTAGTCCTCCAACCCCGATTTTTGATTTTCAGACAGGGTCCTGTTAGTAACAAAGTTGTCCAGGCTGGGCTTGAACTTGTAATCCTCTGGCCTCACCTTCTCAGGGTGCTAGATGACAGCTTGGGTGTGATGTACACTACCATAAAAGCAAACAAAATGAGAAAGAGGGGCTAGAGGAATAGCCTTGCAAGCTCAAATCCCTGAGTTTGATTCCCCAGCACCACATAAACTGGGCATGGTGGTGCATGCCTGTAATGCCAGCACTTGGGACGCTGAACCAGGAGGATTGCTGTGAGGTAGAAGCCAGACTGGGCTCCCTAGTGGTTTGAGGACCAACTACAGAGCAAGACCCTGTCAAAAAAAAAAAAAAAAAACCTGCTGCCAGCTGAACACACCTATTATCACCTATTATCATGGCAGAGTACTCATGGCTGCGCGTGCAAGGCACTCAAAACCATTCCACTGAGGTCACCGAGCTCGGGGAGAGCAGCAAGGATGCACACAGGGCACTTTTAAAATATTCAACTTTCCCAATGACGCAAACTGCAAATGTCTTTGATTCTTTATAGCAACAGCCTATTAGTCCTGCAGACAGTACGTGATCAAGACATCTGGTGAAATGCCAGGTAGGCGAGTGAGTCACTGGCAGAGTTAATTACGCACAGAGGTTCTTCCAGCAATCAAATCGCAGGTATTTTTACATCAAGCACCTTAAGTCCAAAGTTACCATGGGAACCATAACGTGTAGCCTAGCTCCATGACTCCAAAGACTTGTCACAGTTATAAGTCTGTCCAAATAAGTGGCTTATGGTCCTGGGGGTGAAACTAGAGGAGACTACAACTTGTTGGGCACTCAATGCCTTAATTTGTTTACAGGTGGGAGTCACAAGGCTGCTGCAAAAGGATACACCAAGCCACGGTAACGTTCCACCTTGTGATTACAGTTACTGACATCGTTTATGGCTTATTCTGTGACACAACTTGTGGTTTTGTGATACAGAGCGTGGGTTTCACTGGTTTTCTCAGCAACCATGTCTAGTTTCCTAAGTGCAGTAAACTACTGATGCTGACTTGCTACACTTGGGAAGTGCCTATTAACACCAGGTGGGGTGGCCCATGACTGTCATTCTAGCATTATGGGAGGCCGAGGCAGGAGGATCACAAGGTCAAACCCAGCCTGGACAACTCAGCAATGTAGTAAGACCATGTCTCAAAGTTTAAAAAAAGAACTGGGGATGATGCTGCTCAGAGGGAAGGCCTGGGTTCAATCTCCATAACCTCATAAATAAATAAATAAATACATACATAAAATTTAAAAATTAATTTTTTTGCTTTACATTATAGGGTGAATGAGTATCTAATTTGGTTACATTTAAAATTATTTTGCTAGGAAGAGGTTAAATCATCAGGAAAATCTTTAGAGTACAAAGAATTCCTTGAGACTAATTATGATCCCACTTTATATTATACATGCTATCATAATGCTTCATTATTTTATGATAAAGATGCCTCTTTCATGATAAAAGGTCAAAAGAGACTAAATCTGTGTGTCTTGGAGAGGCTGGTCTTGAAAGGTAGCTTCAGAAAGGGCCCTCGACAGTGACCTCGTGGCCTCTTCTACACCTGGGATCCCTCACAGATGACTACACTCAGTTGTCCTATGTTCGCCCAAATCTTAAACCTTCCCACAAGTTTCAAGTATGTCTTAAAACAGGCATGCCCAGCCTATGGCCTCCTATAGTTTGCCTGTTCTTTTTTTGAGTACAAATAAAGGAACTTTCTGGGTCACATATAAAATATATAATATAGTTAGTGTCCATATATAGGCACTAAATCTTCCTTTTTGAAATGTTTAATTTTAACATTTTTTTTAATGCAAAGGTATATAAGCCGGGTGTGGTGGTGCACGCCTGTAATCCCAGCACTTGGGAGGCTGAGGCAGGAGGATTGTCATGAGTCCAAGGCCAGCCTGGGCTCCATACTGAGTTCAGGATCAGCCTGGACTACAGAACGAGACCCTGTCTCCAAAAAAAAAAAAAAAAAAAAAAAAAAAAAAAAAAAAAAAAAAAA
>PVKB01007565.1:0-12001 GCA_004027205.1 Ctenodactylus gundi | reverse complement strand
CTACAGGGTCCCAGCCAGGCAAAGCTTCTGAATCAACAATCTATGTCCTAGATCTTTTCTTTGAGACAGGGTCTCACTCTGTAGTTCAGGCTGGCCTTGGACTCATGGCAATCCTTCCGCCTCAGCCTCCCGAGTGGTGGGATTACAGGCATGCGCTACCATGCCCAGTTTTACGTGGTGCTGGGGAATCGAGGTTCGGGCCTTGCACTTGCCAGGCAAGCGCTTTAACCACTATGTCGTTTCTCTAGCCCTGTCCTAGACATTTTCATCGTAAGCACTCTTCGCCTTGGTTATGATAGTGGGGGTCAAGCCTAGAGCCTTCCTGCTGGGCTCCATCCTCGGTCTATTTTTATTTTTGACTTTGAGACAGACTCCCATTAAATTGCCCAGGCTGGACGCGGGCTTGTCCTGCCTCAGCCTCCAAGCATGCTGGGGTTCTGGCCCGCTCTACCTGGCCCGGTTCTGGTGGTTTTGAACGCTGTCTTGTTTGTCACTAGGCAGAGCCGCCTGCTATTCAATCCCTCCTGTTGCTGCATACATCCCTAAGTGTTCCAATAAGAGGCAAGAAACAACCTAGTGGGTGCTGGGAATGGAACTGTAGGCCACCACCGAGCCACCGCAGCCTAGACTTTATTTCTGTACTTACTCCTTGGAGGGTGTGGCGGCGTGTGGGGGTTAAGGCCTTAAGCATGCTGGCCAAGTGCTCTTCTGTGGAGATGCTCCTCCACCTCTGCTCTTCAATTTTAAATTCTGAAACTTCTACATGGAGAAACTACCCAAAGGGGAAAAAAATAATCACTTGTAAGAAGACATTCTTGGACGGACAGTGTAGCTCTTTGGTTAGAGTGCTTGCCTAACACGCACAAGGTCCCAGATTCAATTCCCCAGCACCACATAAGAATCAGCTGGGCACGGTGGTGCACGGCCTGTTATCCCGAACTCAGAAAGTTAAGGCAGGAAGGTTACCATGAGCGAGTTTAGGAGCCAAGCCTGGACCACAGAGCGAGAAAGAGGGAGGGAGGGACGAAGGAAGGGAAGGAGGGAGGAAGGGAGGGAGGAAGGGAGGAAGGGAGGAAGGGAGGAAGGGAGGAAGGGAGGAAGGGAGGAAGGGAGGAAGGAAGGAAGGAAGGAAGGAAGGGATTCTTAATGAGGTGCACTGGCACAGGCCTGTGGTCACAGCACTCTGGGAGACTGAGGCAGGAGGATCACAAGCGTGAGCCCCGCCTGGATGACTCAGCTGGATCCTGTCTCCAACTGGGAGGGCTGGGGGTGGAGTTCCTCGTAAAGGCCCTGAGCTTTAGCCCTAGTACTACCAAAAAAAAAGAAAGAAAGAAAGAGAGAGAGAGAGAGAGAGAGAGAGAGAGAGAGAGACAGAGACAGAGAGAAGATTCCTAACGATTGTAGCTTGTCAGGAGCACGGAAATGTAAAAGCATTTCAGTGTCACGTCAGGCTGGTGAGGGGCAGCTGACGAGACACCCAAGGGTGGGGCACTCTTTCAAACTGCACTTCCGGGGACACGTTTCAGAATTACATCTGAGATCACAGTGGCCCGCAAGTTCGCGGTGCCGGGCAACAGCCTGCACGTAATGTCATTTGACGGCTGACTAAGCCGCTTCCCGGGCTAAATGGGGCCGCCCCGGGCTGGCCTCCGCACAGGGGGCGGCAACGGAGACCAGCGGCCAGCCAGCTGGGGATGGGAATCCACCTGCATGTTTCCACCTTCGCCAGCGCCATCAGAAGCAGCACGGGGGCGACAGGGCCAGGAAGTCACCCTTTCTGCGTGAATGCGAACTGGAGTTAGTCGGAAGCTGGCCTGCGGGTTTTTTTCTTTATTCCTTCCTGTACTGGGAATTTGAACCCAGGGCTTTCACACTGAATTACATCCTCAGCTTTTTAAAAACTTTTTTTTTAGTTGAGACATGATCTTGCTAAGGCTCAAATTTGTGATATTCTCCTGCAGCCTCCCAGAGGGTGTCTTTCTCTTTCAACTAAGAATTTGCATCTTAAATATAAACTTGGTGGGTTTATTTTTTCTTTCTGTTGTCCTAGGGGTGGGGCCCAGGGCCTTCACTGAGCTACAATCCCCAACTGACTGTTAGTTTTGACTTTTAGACATCTTGTTACATTGCGGTGCTGCCCAGACTGGGCTTGAACTTGCAACCCTCTGGTCTCAGTCTCCCAGAGCGCTAGGTGACGGGCCTGACATGCAGGTCCTTGCCAAACTTGGTCTCTGGAATGCTGCAAATCGGGTCGTGTTTTTCTTTTAGAAGAAACTCACATTTTAATATATTGAGGGTTGTTATCCTATAATATGTCAAAAGTTGGGCTGAGTTAAAAATACTTCCTGTTACCTGGGCTCAGCCCATAAGGCTGGCACCACGTGTCCCACCGTGATCTTACCTGCCGTGGGGGCCGCCTCCAGGCGTGAGCCGGTGGAAGGCCTCCCCATGAGGGCGCAGCAAGAGGGGAAGAAGTGTTTTGCTCGTGCAATGTAAGTGCACTCACTATATATCAGGCTCACACATCCACGTCTTTAATCCACAAGCATGTAACCAAGCTGCTTACTCATTGGGGAAATGGCATCGCAGTCCTTCGCTGGCTAGCACTCTGTCCAGTAAGTATTGGATAAATGGATAAAATCAGTATTGACTGTGTGTGTAAGAGAGAGAGAGATGAAGGGTACTGAACCCAGGGCCTTTGCACTGAGCTCCTCCCCAGCCCCTTCTGCCCTTTCATATTTTTTATTTTAAAACAGGTCTTGCTGAGTCTGAGTCACTAGTTGCCCAGGCTGAGCCTGAACCTATACTCCTTCGGCCTTGGCCTCCAAGAGTGCCGGGACTGCAGGCCTGAGGCATAGGGCCTGGCTCTATTCCATTCTTATGGATTCTATCACCTCCCTGGGAAACAACCACCTTCAATGGAAGGAAAGGCTTTAAGCCTACCTTCAACTCGACTCTCTCTTCTCTAGTGTTTCCGGTAACTACAAAAACAGCAGGATCCCCTCTCTGGGACTCAGAGGATCTTAGTAAGATCCCTTCTCAACAAAGTGGAGAACACAGTCATTGGTTACACATGTTAGCATTCAGCATTCAGGTGGCTTCTAGTCCAGCAGCCAACACACAGCACAGAAGGACTTGGGGGATGTCACCTACTAGCTGGAGGCTCCACAGCGCAACACTTTCGTCCGAAACAGAAGAACTGTGTTCGCTTTGCATTCTGCAGCAATTTGACAATGAAATCAACATCATTCGCGGAAATACTAACTGGGAAATCCAGCACAAGTAAACAGCTTAAAATAAACAAACAGATGAATAAATAAATAAGCTAGCTGGGCCTGATGGCACAAAGCCTGTCATCCCAGCACTCTGGGAGGCTAACGTAGGACAATCTCAAGCTTGAGCCCAGCCTGGACAACTTAGTGACTGAATGAGACACTGTCTCAAAGTCAAAATAAAGAAATAGGCTGGGGACATAGCTCAGTGTGAAGGTGCCATCTGCAGCACCAAAACAAAAACAACAAACTAAAAAACTAATCAAAGTGTTTAGAAAGTTAATTTTTGGGGCTTGCGGGTGTAGCTCAGAGGTTATAAAGCACTTGCCTAGCAAGCACAAGATCCCAGGTTCAATTCCCTAGCACTCAAGAGGCAGAGGCAGGAGGATTGCTCTGAGTTCTAGGCCAGCCTGGGCTACATTGGGCTACATAGTGAGTTTAAGACCAGCCAGCACTACAGGGTGGGACAAGAGAGAGAGGGGAGAGAGGAGAGGGGGAGAGAGAGAGAGAGAGAGAGAGAGAGAGAGAGAGAGAGAGAGAGAGAACCCTAGTTAAAGACTGCACACAGTATGTCCTCTTTTTGCTACTTGGCAGGATGTGGGTGGAGATGGTTTTAGGATACTTGGAGCTCGTTACATTTATAGTGTACTTTATAAGGAATTCACAACCAAAAATCCCTCTCATGTGCAGTTCACAGTGGGGCCCACGCTCCTATGAGAATCTAATGCTGCTGCTGACCTGATAGGAGACGGAGCTCAGGCGGTCATGAGAGTGATGGGAGAGGCTCTAACTACAGATGAAGCTTCTGGCTGGCCCAGCACTCACCTCTAGCTGTGTGGCTGAGTTCTGAACTGGTACCAGCCCATGGCCTGTGGCTTGCATACATGTAAGGGTATGCAAAACATTACTGCAGCATGTAAAAAAACAGACCAAACATTTGACAAAGTATATCAGGTACAAGTATAGAAGATTCAGTATAAATACACTAAAGACACTGGCAGGAAATTACTCTATAAATTCACTGCAATCCCATTTGACACCCTAATACGAAGGTTTGTGGAACCTGCAGAGCGGACTGTAAAGCAAGGATCAGGAATAGCTCAGCCACTTTCGAAGGAGGCTGTTTGTCCTAAGAGACAGCCAGGCTTATTATAAATAAACCCATGGTAATACCAGCTCAGGCAAAACAGAGCAGACGAACAGAGCAGGGCCAGAGGAATACTCACACGTGTAGTGGGAATGAGTGAGTGTGTGTGTGTGTGTGTGTGTGTGTGTGTGTGTGTGCTGTGTTTGCGGACCTAACCTATAAAAACTAATGAGGAAAGGATAAATTACTATGGAGTGGTTTCTATATAGAAAATGTAAAGTAACAGAAACACATGTGTTCCTCATACTGACCCCCCTCAAAAATTCTAATGGAATAAAAATTGAACAGTATGATTTAAGAAAAGCTTGAAGGGATGGGAGTGTAGCTCAGTAGTTTAAGTGCTTGCCTAGGTCGCACAAGATCCTGGGTTTGATTCCAGCACTCGGGAGGCTGAGGCAGCAGGTCTGCCCTGAGATCTAGGCCAGACTGGGCAACACAATGAGTTCAGGATCAGCCATGACAACAGAGTGAGACCTTATCTCAAAAAAAGGGGGGGCTGGGGAATGTAGCTCAGTGCAGAGATCCTGCTGTTGAATCTCCAGTATCACAATGAAAAAAGAAAAGTTAACTTAGCAAACACAATTTTACATATCTATTTATACTGGTAGCATGAAAACCAGAAATCATGCCAGATCTTTGAATCTTCCTGCAGTGTGAGTCTATTCGGACACCCTACTAGCCACGGCCCACCAGTTCCATTCCATTCAGATGGCTCCTAAAACACCACATCCAGGAGACCCCTGGGAGGGGACTCAACTCCACTGTGCCTTCTGCCTGAAGCCAGCGCACATCCCCACCGATCACTTCCCGAGGCACCCGCCATTCCCACTCTAGCCACAAGTCCTCGAGATACACTGTCATGGCCTGGATCTGCAGTGTCCCCCGGAACCTCATGAATCTGGATGTGGTGGGGTAACTGTGGAACCCCGTGGTGTTGGGAGGCGGGGCCTGGCTGGACCTGGAGGGGCGTGTCACCTTGTTGAGATTGGCAGTGCCAAGGGCAGAGTTTTCAGCTGTGTGGACTTGTGGGCCAGGAAGGGAGGAGCACCCACCCTGAGTGGGCCAACTGGCAGCCTGAACTAAAAAGGGACAGAAGAAGTACTGTCCCAGTTTCTTCCAGGGAGTTCTAGCCTTCTCTTAGTCCCCACACATTTCACTTGGCTTTCTGTCCACCACGCCCTGACGAGCATTTCCCCAACTACACCTCTGCCTTGTGCTTCTGCTGCCAGACACCCACGAACAGACCACATGAGACCTTCTGAAACCGTGAGCTAAAATAAATCTTTCCTCCCTTAAGTTGTGGATGTCAGGAGTTCTGTCCCAGCAACAAGTAACTAAGGCATATAGACTGGATATATTTTGGTTGGGGTGGGGGTGCAGGCAAGGATTAAACCAGGGCCTTTGCACTGAGCTACATAGTCAACTCACTTTATTTTTTGCTTAAGACAGGGTCTCACTAAATCACCGTATTGCATAGGTTGGACTTAAAACTTGCAAACTTCCTGCCTCAGCCTCCCAGAGTGCTGGGATTACAGGCCTGCATCACCAAACCTGGCTATTCTTTCCCCTTTTAGGTGCATAATGGGACACGGTATCTTTGTAAAGTCTATGGCTGTATCATGGATCTGCCTCATCTGTCCCTGAGTCTGTTCAAGTGCGTCTCGCAGCTGCTGTTTTTCACTGGAAGCAGAGAGGTAGAAAGTGGTAAGTTACGTACTTGTTTGTACGCTTCTCAACACAAAGGCATTTCATAAATGCTTTTAACCATCACAACTTAAAAGGGCGCCTGTTTTCTAGACATCCCTGGGTCTGATGCTAGCTGGTTTACACACACACACACACACAGACACACACACACACACACACACACACAATTTTTTTTTCTTCTTTGCAGTACAGGGCCTTCGCTCCAGGCTAGAAATTATAAACCTCCTGCCTCAGCCTCCCAAAGTGCTGGGATTACAGGCCTGTACCACCACGTCTAGCAAGGTGATTACACTTATAAAAAGTTATTGAGCTCTACACTGGCAGTCTACCCAGTATTTGTGGAAATACTCTTTCTTTCTTTCTTTTTCTGAAACAGGGTCTTGCTCTGTAGTCAAGGCCGATCCTAAACCTACTATGTGGTCAAGGCTGGCATCAAACTCTCAGCAATCCTCCTGCCTCAGCCTCTTGAGTGCTGGGATGACAGGTGTGCACCACCACACACAGCTTATGTGGTGCTGGGAAATCAAACTCAGGGCAAGTGCTCCAACTGCTGTGATGTTTCTCCAGGCCTGAGATACTCTTATTTCAGTAACAGATTTCTATGAGATCTGAAAATATTCATGCATCATGCAAAACATCTAAAAATATTTGTGAGAAGATGTGATTCAGTCACAGCACTGCAAATGGTCTGGGGCCGGTACAACAGCTTTGCACACTGCTAATAGTCTCCATGACTCCCATGAAACTGTGCGAGGAAGCGTAAAGGAAAATATAAAATGAAGTTTTCATGCACTTGAAAGACTTTGTGAATTACACCCCCATCTCTGCTTGTTGTGTGAGGAACGGGATATCAGAATGGCACCTCAAATGTCACAATCCTCCATTGCAACAGCATTTTCAGGGACAAGTCCTAAAAATCACATCGTCAAACCTAAAACAGGGACCTGATGCATATACAAAACAGCATTTTTTCTAACCCCCCCTGGAACCCTGACTTTAATGTCACTATCTCTGTCCCTCTGTCTTTGTGGGACTGGGGATTGAAGCCTTTACACTGAGCTACCTACCCGCCCATTTTTCAACTTTTGATTTTGAGACAGGGTCTTGCTAAGTTGCTTGGTTTGGGCTCAAACTTGCAGTCCTCCTGCCTCTGCCTCCCAGTGCTGCTATGACAGGCCCGTGCCACCAGGCCCAGCTTGTTCTGACACCACTGCTTTGCCACATGTACGTTCAGGTCACTGAGGAAACGTGGACTTAGGCTCTTGCGGGGAGAAGGTTAAGGATGGAGCCAGGGAGGCAGGAGGGGCACGGACGCGAGTGGCTGCAGGAAGGGGGACTGTCTCAGCCCTGTCTCGTCTGACCCCTGCATCTCTCCAACCCGTGGACAAACGCCATGGAGCATAAGCACGTTCATAAGGACCGAACATGGAGGAAGGTGGCCTTAGAAGCTTAATCTGGGTAGATGTGATTGTCACTAAGGAGATGAATTCTAAATTTAGAAAGGCCATTGTGGTAATTAAGCATGTGATTAAATCCTTCATGCCTTCCCAGTTAATGAAAAGAAGGGAAGATGATGACAAAGATTTTAATAAGGAAAACAGACGGCGGCAGCCAGCGTTGTAGAGAGGAAGGCCGGGAGGCTGAGGCAGTACAGCTGCACTGAGCATTAGGCCAGGTTACTAAGGAAAGCCAGTGACTCGGTTTCCAGGGGAGGCTGGCCTCATTACTGAGACGGTGTAGGCCTCACTTTCCTCTCAAGAAAGAATGAATCAGGCTGTTCATTGTGCCTTGATTCTCCCGTGGTGCTGCAAACAGATAGAAATGGAATAGAAACTTTATTCATCAACAAAAAGCAAGCATTTTTTTTTTTTTTTTGGAGAAAAACCTGTTTTGTTTTTTTTTTCCCAGTACTGGAGATCAAGACCAAGGCCTTCGTTCTGGGCTATATCCCAGCCCATTTTTTATTGTTTATTTGAGGCGGGGTGTGACTACACTGCTAAGTTGTTCAAGCTGTGTTCAAACTTGAGATCATCCTGTCTCAGCCTACCAGAATGCTGGAATTACAAGGCCTATGTCATGCTTAGAATACATTCAAAGGGTTCATTCCTTCTTTCTTTTAATTTGAGACACGGTCTCACTCTGTAGTCCAGGCTAGTCCTGAACTCACTACGTAGCCCAAGCTGGCCTTGGACTCACGGTAATCCTCCTGCCTCAGCCTCCCGAGTTCTGGGATTACAGGTGTGCGCCACCACACCTGGCTAATGTGGTGCTGGGGAATCAAACCCAGGGCCTTGAGCTTGCTAAGCAACTGCTTTACCTGCTGCGCTATGCCCCTAGAACCTCGCTGTACTTTTAGATCACCTCTTGTAACTTTTTACCTGCCGTTACGAAATGACTGACTGCGAACAGGCACCTACTTGAGTTCTCAGCCACGCCTGAGAGACTCCTGGTAATGGGCAGGTGACAGGAACACGCACCAGGCGATGGGCACTTGGTCAACCCTAAGCCCACGCCTCTGGGAAGGGAAGAGAGGCCTGTCTGTCTCCTTACCCTCAGGGTAATAAGGAGTTTCAGGAAAACAAAGAGCTTCATCTCCCACAGCTGGGCTCCCAAACCTCAGAATCTGCAAGGAGTATTTTTCACCAGAGAGGAAACTACTTTATAACATCAGAACAGAGCTAAAAGCAAAAAAGTAATGGAAGGCCATTCAGGCAGCGCTTCTAATTGTTCTGTGTCTGTTTGTGCCCAAAGCAACCTATCTCCTAAAATGACTCCAAGGGCTAGAAGGCTGTCAGTGTGACACCGTGTGATGAGTACTAATACTGCTAAAGGATACTGTCATTAGTAGACTTTATCAGTTTGCAGTATACCAATAAATAAAATCTACCTGTGATGTATCTACGTGTACATTTAGAAAGCACATAAACAAGCAAGAAAACACATCTTCTATACCATCCTCAGTGTGTCGGAAAACTGTGCAGTGCCTCCAATATGCCAATCATTGGAACATCAAAACCACCTCAGGGCAGACGCAATAGTGAAGGCCTGTTATCCCAGCACTCTGGGAGGCTGAAGCAGGAGGACCACAAGTTCAAGCCCAGCCTGGGCAACTAAGCAGTTTAGTGAAACTCTGTCTCAAATAAACAATCATTTAAAAGAGAGAGAGACAGAGAGAGAGAGAGACAGGGCTAAGGATATAGCTCAGAGAGGCTGCCCTGTGTTCCAAAACCAGTACAAGAGACAGAGAAAAGCGAAAAAGAAGCACACACAAAAAGCTGACCTGTGCTCGTGACTACTTTCGTATTTGAACAGAAAGAGACGCATACTGAAAAGACTAAAAAGCCAGCTAACTGTAATGAGAAAAAAATGTTAAAATGACTGAATGGCAATTGCTTAAAATTATGGCAGAACCCTTTCACCAACATTCACCTAATATAGAGCCCACCCAGTTCCCAGTATCCCTCATTTTTTTCTTCGTTCTTTCATTTTGGGAGTAGGGATTAAACCCACGGCAGATGCACTGAGCTACTTCCCCACATCTTTTTGAGACAGAATTTTGCGAAGTCACAAATTTGCCCAGATAGGCTTGCACCTATGATTCTCCTGCCTCAGCCTCCCAGAGTGCTAGGATGACAGGCCTGCACCTCAGAGCCGATGCTCTATCCTTTCCTACACCATACTGGGCACCATCCACAGAGCCTGAGTTCTAAGCCCTTGTCCATGACGTGTGAGAACACTCCTATCGGCTAATTTATTTTGCAGTATTGGGGATTGAACATAGGACCTTCGCTCTGAGCTACATTCCCAGCCCATTTTTATTGTTTGAGACAGGGTCTTACTAAGTTGCTAAATTGCTCAAGGTGGTTTTGAATTTAGGATCCTCCTGTCTCAGCCTCCCAAACTGCTGGTGTTCCAGCCCTATACCACCAGGCCCGCTTCTACCAGCTGAATTTTGTGTTTAAGAAGACTGCATTGTGCCTGTTCTGTGCTCATGCTAGCGGTATTTGTTATCACAATTATGAAATTTAATTCAATATTACAAAAACTAATCCAATTGAGTCACAAAGGAGTTTTTCTTCCTTTGAAAACTGGATTCATTGCTTTTAAAGTCTTCACAAAAATGAATCATGTGGCTGGATGTGGTGGGGCAGGCCTGTCATCGCAGCCATCTGGGAGGCTAAGGCAGGAAGATCCCAAGTTCAAATTCAGCCTGGGCAACTAACTTAGTGACTTAGCAAGACCCTGTCTTAAAAAAAAAGAAAAAAAACATTAAAAACGCAAGAAAATGCATGGGGATGAAGCTCACCCTGGGCTGAACCTCTGGTATTGAAAAAAAAAAAAAAAACCGTATTACTGGAATAATTATGGACATGACAATTTTAAAGGTTTAAGAGGAAGGAATAGGATAAGTGATTAAAGAAGAGGTTCGGGGGGCTGGAGGGTTAGGAGGAGGTCCCGGGGCAGCCTAGCATGCACCGTCGGGTTCCATCCTTCACCCTCACATTTTTTCCAGTACTGGGGATGGAACACAGAGGCCTTTACCCTTAAGGATCTCCTTAAGTGGGGCTGGAGGAATGGCACAGCAGTTAAAGCGCCTACCTACCAAGCTCTGCGGCCCTGAGTTCGATTCCCCAGCACCACATAAGCCGGGCATGGTGACCAATGCCTGTAATCCCAGCAACTGCGAGGCTGAGGCAGGAGAACGGCCATGAGTCCAGGGCTAGCCTGGACCGCCTAGTGAGTTCAGGACAAGCTCAGGGGTAAGATCCTGCTCAAAGAAAAAGAAAGCATCTCCTTAAGTCACTAAGTTGCCCAGGATGAGTTTGAACTTGCATTCTTCCTGCCTCAGCCTCAAGAGTGCTGGGATGACTTGAGGTCCTCCTGTCTCAGCTTCTAAGAGTCCTACAATTACAGGGCTGTGCCATCTGGCCTAGCTAAAAAAAATAAAACCTTTTAAAAAGGATTCTGTACATTCTGTACACAGGTTGGTTCTCAGTGCTTTAACATTCTCATTCTAGGTGGGTTTTTTCTTTTTGAGACAGTGTCTCACTCTGTATCCCAGGCTGTCCTTGGACTCACAGTAATCCTCCTGCCTCAGCCTCCCAAGTGCTGGGGAATCAAACCCAGGGCCTTGGGGCTGTGCTATTCCTCCAGCCATCATTCTATATTAAAACAACCTGAAACCGGAAATCAGAAGGCAAAGAATGTGGGCTGTGATTCGTGTAAAAGAAACTGCACTGTAACCAAGACTTCCCGCTCAAACAGGGAACCATCAGTGACTTCAAATTTAAAGTTCAGTTAAATGTTGAGGACCCATAAGGGGCACGTTTCCTGACTCACCACTCCGGCATTTTCAACAAATGGTCCAGGGCTTGGTGTGGGCGATGCGCAGCCCTGGAGGAGGGGTGCGGGGGCTGCTGGGCAGCCGCTTTTGCCCAGCAAGAGAAATAATATTTAATCACTTCCTGTTTGTCACAAACAAGTACTCTGTGGACAAGGAAGTTTAGACTCAAAATTTCAGCGTGCATGCTGAGAATTGGAAAAAAAAAACCACCCCTCAAGACCGGGGGTGGGCTTCCTGGCTAGAAGTCCGGGCTAGGGGGAGGCTGGCTACCCCTGCTGGGGACATTTCCTGCCCGAGTATTCATTGCCACACCCCCACTTTGTCTCCAGTGGCATCTGAATTTCTGAGCAATCAGCTGGAACCACGGAACCACCCCCAGCACCCGCACAGCAGGATGTGTCCGCTTCCATTTGGTGTCCTCCTGCCTCAGCCTCCCAGGGCACTGGGGTGACAGGCCTGCCTCACTGGGCCCGGTGCTGCTGAGCAGCAGCCTGGGTTCCCGGGGAATAGGAAGGCTCTGTAGTGCAGACA